>VXBO01006142.1:105440-171693 GCA_013400135.1 Rhinoptilus africanus | reverse complement strand
AAAAAAACCCAACCAAACAAGGCAAGGGTTGCTGCTTTAGTTTTCAGAGATGTTAATCCACTTGAACATTGAAACTAGCTTTTTCTCTCTAAGGTACAAATGATGGTGTCCCTACCTAAGTTGTAAGCCCAAGGTCTATCATAAGACAAATAATTATATCCATAATACTTGTTATATTGTTTGATTTGTAATCATGTAGCCCTGCAATACAGTATTGCCATAGTTAGTAACTGGCCATAATCTTTGTATTGAGTTTGCAGGCTTTCAGAACTGAGACAACTGATCTGCCGCAACTTTTCCTGACTTGTTTGCAGGTTTGTTTCACTTGGTTTAGCAGTGACAGCAATTTCTCGAAAAGACAGGGTGTAGTGATCCTGACGGGAAGACCATTGCACATTGGAAGGTTAGTGATCCACGTAACAGTTACCCTGAGTGAGTGCAGGCATGTGCTGTGCTATCACGCATGTACAGCTTGGCTTTCAGGCCTGAGCACACCTCCCCTGGACGCAGGATGAACGCAGTTGGCTAATTGTAGCGAGGAGCATGTGTGGAGCTCCCACTCGGCTAATACACCACCTGCATGTCCTTGCCTTTATCTAGAAGCACAGCAAGAAATTTTCACGTGAACATCCTTTTCATCTGATGGTAAAAATAACTAATAGAATTGCTTTCCTTTAAGAAAGTTCTGTAAGATCTGAAATGACCAAAATGGGGTAACATTTCCACAGATGGGACCTTAACGGCATGCTCTGCCCTGGCTGGAGCCCATTTATTAACACACAACTTCAAGTTCCCAGTGTCTGAAGGGATGTAAAATTATCTGTACTGTCCTCTTTGTCTTTACAGTGTTAGCTCCAGTAAGGGGTATTTTAAGAGATACTTCGCAAAATGCGAGTGTCTTTAGATCAGAATGAACCAACATCCCCTTGAGGCAACACACTGGAAGCCTATGGCTAATTAATTTTGCTTTTGCTTATCTTTGTGAATTACAATCAGTTTTATATAGATAGCTATAACAAGCAGTTGCTTAATGTAGAATGAGGTATTTATGACTTTAACATAATGACATCAAGCAGAGAAATGTAGGCCCGGTGTAACTCCAGAGGCCTTTAGAAGTGGAGACACAGGATGTAGAATAGGGAATTCCAGGCCTGGGGTGATAAGAGATGAGTTGCCACTGGAAGCCTTGTGGGTATGAACAGCTTACCTATGATCAGTAAAAAAAAAAGACTTTTGGAGCTGGTAAAGAAAATGTTTTTAGAGGTAACAAAGAGAACAAAGAAGTAATATCTAACATACATAAAAGACACTACATACTGTGATTCTGGTTATAGCGTGGAGCTGCAAATCAATGAAGGAAGAAAAAGGTATAAAAGTGCATTACCAAACATACAAAACTGTCCCTGAGTGGATCCTAGACTTGGGAAGAAGCCATCAACATCATACTCCTCCTGGTGAAGTACTCACATGATAGACAAATCCCATGAAACTCCGTCCAAGATGAGTCCGCCTATTTTAGGACCCCAAGGAGCAGGGGAAGGGGGAGCAACTGAGAAGTGTGTGTAGAGCAATTGTAACTGAATTGTTATTCCTTCTTTTTCTGTAACAATTAAATCTGGGCTAATAATGATTAGACTCATAAGATTTCAATTATACCAACAATTAATTCATGGCTTTAATTAAGGTGTGCTTCCTCCTTGTCTGTAAACAAAATTTTGAGTGTTACAGGTGTATGCATTTTACCTGTCTCCATTTTCAGTACAGCTTCTTTTCCAAAACTGGCTATGCATCAGTAAATAGGCACACCTTTTCATTGTAGATGCATGTTTTAGGCAGCACTCTCCATGTTTAAGTTGTGTGGAAAATGAGTTCACAGGCAACATTTTGAGCTTTTTTGTTGTTGTTGTTCTTTATGTTAAGTATGTGCTTAAGTGCTTCTGTTGCCACTGAGCTACATCAAGTCTCCTCTCTCTAGGGATGCAAATGGTATGAAAACATACTTCCAAAATGGGAACATTCTATTAACAAAAAACATGCAACAGTCTAGTACAAAACTGCAGCAGTCTAGTACAGAGATTAGTGTTACACAGCACAAGTGTTGAGTTAGACTTGTGAGCGTGCAATATGTGAAATAAGAAAAATCTACTTGAATGTATTTATCCTTCAGAATGTATTTATACTTCAGATGTACACGAAATATTAAGAAAAAATTCCTCTAATGTTGCAGGTCACATCCTGGAGTTCTGTGGCAGAATGTTAATGGTGCAAAACTGCCTGTCAGCATAACTGGCCACTGGATATAAAGAAAGGCTCATAGACCAAGTCAGTGTTCTTTTCCAACTCCCCCCTCTCTATGTCCAACAAATTAAGAATTTTGAGAATGTCCTCACTGACACCCCTTGCAGTCCTTGGCCACCAGGACACAGAGAACTCCATAGATACTCTGACTGATGAGAGGAGACGCAGAAACATAGACTGACAAATGGTTGATGCGCTTAAGTTCATTTTTTTTTTTTTCCCCTGGCCCCTGTAGCTAAGCAATACATGGCATGCAGCTTTGGCTCCACTCCTATTTCTTCTTCTCATAAACCTTTTTGATTTTTATTACATACTCAGAGGTTTGGTCCTCTGTGTCAAATTTTTGCTATCACTTAATTTTGTACTTGTTCTCTAAAAACAAATTATCTCCCTTGTTTTTATTACTCTTTTGGGTATATATGAAGAACAAACATGGCACATGTGTGTTTGAATGTATGTTTGTACATATAAGTATTTATTTACATGTAGTAAAAACAGGGAAGAGAACAGATATTCAAAAGTTCAATATATGTAATTCTGTAAGTATGTAGAATGTATGTGTGTGTGTATTTATATATATAAAAATATATGCAAATATCCATATACAAACAAATGTTCAGGTATGAAAATCCAATCCTATAGAATAACATTTCTTAACTTAACATTCCTTAATTGTGAAAACATGTTATGTTTGTGATATATCGTTATGAACAGCTACCAATATTTAAAACATAAATTCTCAGACAGTTATTCTGTTTCCAAATATCTCCCAGCCTCCCACAGTCTCATGTGTTCCTTTTTATATGCTACCCATATATCTACTAACTCATTCAACTTCAATTAAATCAATTATAAATCCCCACAGCACCCTAATTAGTGAAATATACTTAACCAAATCTATCAATAATTATTTTTAACATCTCATAATATCGCAGCTAGAAAAACACTCGAGTGAAAACTAATTAATTGCTACCAACAAAATAAAGAGATCCTTGCATCTCAAATACCATCACACACATATAATTAGCTAATAAATTTTAGATGGATAAATTACATGGTGGGAAAAGAAAACTCAAGAAAAATTTAAGTGTTGCCTGTGAAAACACTTTTACTCTGCTAACTTCTTCCTCTGTGTTTTCTGACTCTTGTTTTCTGTGGTAAGTTTTGCCACTTACCACAAATCTAGTTAAGACATAGTTTACTAAAGTGATAAGAAAAATAGTACAGAAATCTCTTTCTCTTACAGTTAAATACAGAACCATTATGACAAAGAGGGTAATAATATAGAAAAAAACAATAGACGAAACAATAATAGCTGCAATTCCTGCAATTGCAGGAAAGATCTGGGCATGTGAGACAAAAGTTCTCTGTCATTGGCAATGTGAGAGAGGGTTTTACCACCAGGAAGACTTGTCACTTGTGATTTTGTCACAGATAGTGTGAAAGCAACTGATTTTGTCAGCTGAGGGCACTGAAGAGGTTGAAATATTTCCTGGTCTTACATGAAGAGTGTTTTATAGTGATTATGATGCAAACAAAGGCTAGTAAATTAAATTGCATGTTTTTGTAAGACTGTGATTAATGAGAAATGAAATTTATCACTATTAGAAATGTTCACCATAAGAATAGGTAGGTTAACAAATATTCAGGTTTCTTTATGAGACTCAGAGGGATTACCATCAAGTTAATACAGTCCTTAACACATTTGAGCACTTTTAAACCAGAATGTTCCTGAAATTATTTTTATGTCCACATTTCTTAAAGTTCCGTACTAGTCTTCCTGGTTCCCTTCTCACTACCCCCTGAGGATGAGAAAATCTTTTGCTCACAGATAAATCACGGATCAATATTCTCTAGCCCCAGTGATTTAACTGGGGAGGAAAGGAGAGGGAGGGGAGAGAGAACATTTCTATAAGAAGCAGAATGAAACAATCTTCATTTGAAGAAATGTTTCTATCTCCAAGCCCAGAAAAATTCAGTGCCTTCCAGTTCCAGTTTATCCTGTGGTCTACTGCCATACCTGCCTGACGGAAAATCCCTTTTTTTATCAAACCTTTTCCCACCAAGAGACAACAGGATACATCCAGAATGTGTTAATGCAGATGTTGTATAGGGAGAGTCTGAAATATTGGTCAAAGGAAACTATAGTCCAATAATTACATTTTCTAGCTTAATTCAAACCTACTTCTCTACTTCCACCCTTATATCCCATTTTTCTAATTTAATTCTGCTAATTACCATTCTCTTCTTATCTCAATTAAACTTGCAACCTTTTCCCACCTGAACATCTAGCAGATGAAATACGCCATTGAACACCAACTTAGTTACTTATCTGGGAATGAATTCTGTTACCAAGTTGTGCAAAAGAACCACACAATGTAACATTTGTATGCAAATTTAATAAAAAATTGACCATAACTCACTCAGAAGCAGAGTACTTGGACAGTGATAATTGCCTAATTAACAAGACTGGTGGAGTAAGATAACATTAAAGATGTGCAGTATAGTACATGAAAATAGACTGATTGGTCCTAGGCTCAGACATATTTCAGATTTCTTTTAATAGCTTCCTGTTTGTCACTAGTATTCATAAGGTGGTGTTAACATTAGAACTAAATATATGAACACGAAGTTGATTCTGAATATGTTACTCATTAGAACTTTTCATCCTTAATTTGAAAGACTGTGCGAGAACTTGGTTTTATATTTGATAAGCTGTAACAATTGAGTTGTCTGATTATTTTAAAATGAGAATACATAGTAGAGCTGATTTTGTTTCCGCTTGCAGTAATTTTGCACTGGAGTGATACAGCAGATAAACATCATATAGAATGTCAGTTGTGCTTTACAGTTTACAACACTGTCCTCATCCACCTTCAGGTGAATGAAATAATACCATATCATAGACTTGGTCTTATCAGAAACAATGAAATAAAATTATGATTAAAGATGTACATCTAATCAATAAAACCTAATTCACGATTTTCACAATTTAAGCAAATCCAGAAAAAGTGGTAAGTTTCCTTTCAAACTTTCTTTGAGCACTGGCAGGCTAAGACAAATCTTGAGATGAAATGTGAAACAGAGATAATAGCTCACTAAAATGAGATCGGATGAAACAAGAAACACATTTGATGAGATAAGCATTGATTCATCATGAATTTTTTACAAGGGGAAACCATTAAGCAATCATACATGGCTCTGGTCCCTAAAAAGCAGGGAACATTTTTTATCCACAGATTTCAGATGTTTTCTGAGCATAACACCTGACTGTATTTAATCATATAGTTAAATTTTGATTTTATTATTGCAGGAATGGGACCACCCTCCGGAGGAAAAGCTGAAATAAAAGAAACTAAGCTCCTTCTTTTTCTATTTTTTTTTTTTTTTCTGACTGAATAATGCTATGATGGTCTCATTTTTTTTTCCCCTTGGGAAGATTTTTTTCATATCTGCCAGTTTGAAAACGCATTCTTATGCACTATTATAAGCCAGTTTCTCTGCATTGAATCTTTTATATTTCATGCAGTCTTATCAAAACTGATCAAGGGTATCAGAGAACCTAAAATCTCCTGCCATCTTCAACTGCTACTCTAAATCCATAAATTGCAAATCTGAAGACAAAAATTGCACCAGTACCCCAAAGGAAGAGCTCCATTAGCATCTACGGAAATTTAAAGTTTTCAAGTGAAACTCCACCCTTATATACTATAAACTATTATGCAAGACAATTGTTATTCTTTACACAGGAACTCATTTGAAAACATTAGAATGAGGAAAAAATATGCTCTGTTTACACAGTCATATGTAGATGTTGTTATACTAAAGTGAAAGGGATTAAAATCCTGTCATTTTTCTGTTACCGTGACTCTTACAGTATGCTATGTACTATATAGCTAACTGTCATGACAAAAGAAAAAGAAAAAAGAAAAAGAAGAAAAGGAAAATAAATAAAAATTTAAAAATAAAAAACCAAAAGGGTACTTTAGAAAACCTCTGGTGAAAAAATGTTTTTAAGACAATAGAATACACATACAATAAAGTATCTGTAAGTTGCAGAATGTATATAACTCTAGGATGAAGGTTAATTGGCACTGATTTACTCCTGGTAAAGCTGAGTTGTTCTCTTTGGTTTGATCACCAACAGGAATCAGGAATTCATAGCATGGCTGTTTCGAGTTGACTATGAAATTATGGATAATAGAGAAAACAGTGGCAATACCGAGTTTGCTCTTTAAAAGAACATAATTTGATAAAAAAGGTAAAGGCCATTAAAGAGTCTAAGGAGACATGGGAAGTTGTAAAAGTACTGAGAAAAAAGCTAGTAATTGGTTTCTCTAATTTAGCAGCATAAAAATATGTTTATGAATATAATCAATAAAGGGTTATATAAAACCTGGAGTAAAGAAGAAAAATTTGCAAATGTAAAACCAAAAGCCAAAAGGAGCATGAGGAATTTTAAGCAATCATAAAGAAGGAAAGAAAAAAGATATAAACATGATGTCAACAAATGCAGGTTAGACAACTATATGAAAATACTGAACTACTCACACAAATTATGTAAGAATAGTTTTAAAATAAAGAGAGGGGCAAGTGTTTCTCAAGTAATTAAAATAATTTTTTTCTTCTAACAGTTTGAATCCCAATTGTTTCTGAAAGATCAAATGCAGGGTGGATTTTTATGCAGAATGGAGAGAAATCAAAAAGATGTAGCAAGCAGGCTATAACCATACACATTGTCAAGGCTAACATTACAATAACAAGAAGTAAACAAGTAGTTTTGTAGTCAAATCAAAGTCACAATTAAACTGTGTGGCTGAGTTAAAGGCAATATTATTTTAGATAAGTAGTAGTTCAGATAATAAACTACAACCAAGTAATCAGAGCACAGAATCAGAAGTTTGAAAATTTCAATATTTCACCCAGTCCACCTCTCTGTTCAAGGCCAGATTAACTATACCTTGTGTCACTCCTGATAGATGTTTTGCTAACCTGTTCATAAAGACATCCAGTACTGGAAATGCCAGGCAATTCATCCCAGTGCTTCACTATACTTCTTACTATAATATTTTCCTCCATATCTAATCTAGATCTTTCTTGCTGCAATATGCACCCATTAGTTTTTGTCCTATTCATCATGGTCATGAATAAGAGATTATTCTTTCCTCTCTGCAGTAATCTTTTTGGTTTGTTTTTACATGCTTGAAATCTATTGCCTTATTTCCCGTTCTCTTCCCTTCTTGATGCTAAACAACAGAAATTCATTCCATTTTCTCTCATAGATCACATTTTCAAGACCTCTTGATTACTGTCACTGCTCACCACTGCAAGAAATCTATATCTTTCCTGGAATACTGTTTTCCCTTTGCTTTACCAGTAATAGTATTGCTTTGCATCATGTGCTTTGTAGGCCAAACTTCTAGACCATACAGTCTGGAATGGTATTGAGAAAACTGCCCGCTTTTTGTGCTTTTTTGCATAACGTCCCTAGTTCACTTGTCATCCACTAGACCTAGAAATAATTTTCTGTAGAAGTCCTGGCCAATTGTTCCTCTTTCCGTATTTGTTTAACTATTTCTGACTAGGATCATTGCATGTAATGCTGCTGAACAGCACCATGGTTTTACAGAGACTGTCCTTCTAATCTGTTGGAAAAACATTGAATTCAGTGCATGTGTTCTAAATCATGTGTAGTACACCATTACTGGTATCATCAATACATTTAATAAGGTGTGACTCTATTACACTGGATATATTAATATCCCTAAAACCAGAGCAGATCTCTTTAGGGTCTCATACAGTAGATCTTACATGGTACAGTTCTCCAAACAGTTTGTAACCACCTGCTAATGCTTTCATTTAATTATCCAAAATCTGAAAGAGTGTCAAAAAGCCTTATTGTATTCATGACATAACTTGTTTACATTCCCTTTATTCGTAACGCCTGCAAGCCTGTCACAAGAGGACATCTGACTGGGTTGATATATGTGATACCTCTTCAAGAAACTGCTTGGAGAGATCCCATGGGTTAGGGCTCTGGAAGGCAAAGGGGCTCAAGAGAGCTGGTTGGTATTCAAAGACCACTTCCTCCAAAATTGGGGCATCCCTAAGAGCAAGAAATAAGCCAAGGGACGCAGGAGGCCTGCCTGGTTGAACAGGGAGCTTCTAAATAAGCCCAAGTGGAAGAAGGAAGTTTACCGTAAGTGGAAGAATAGCCTAACCCCTTGGGAAGATTACAAGGATGCTGCCAGAGCGTGCAGGGATGGAACAAGGAAAGCTAAGGCCACCTTGGAACTAAACCTGGTGAGGGATGTCAAGGTCAACAGGAAGGGCTTCTTCAAGTATATTGGAGGCAAAAGGAAGACTAGAGAAGTTGTGGACCCACTGTTGAATGAGACAGGAGCCATGGTGACGGAGGATGCAGAGAAGGCGGAGTTATTCAATGCCTTCTTTGCCTCGGTCTTTACTGACTGGCCTAGCCATCAGGAGTCCCAGGCCTTAGAGAAAGTAACAGGGAAAGACGAAGATTTCCCCTGGGTTGAGGAGGATCAAGTGAGGGATCAAGTAGGTCAATTAGACATTCACAAGTCCATGGGCCCTGATGAGATGCACCCGAGAGTGCTGAAGGAGCTGGCAGATGTCATTGCTGGACCACTCTCCACCATCTTTGAAAGGTCTTGGAGAACAGGCGAGGTGCCTGAAGACTGGAGGAAGGCCAATGTCCCTCCAGTCTTCAAAATGGGCAAGAAGGAGGACCCGGGGAACTACAGGCCAGTCAGCCTCACCTCCATCCCTGGAAACATGATGGAATAGCTCGTTCTGGGTGTCATCTCAAGGCATGTAGAGGAAAAGAAAGCTATCAGAAGTACTCAGCATGGATTCACCAAGGGGAAATCATGTCTGACTAATCTGATCACCTTCTATGATGGCGTGACTGGATGGATAGATGAGGGGAGAGCGGTAGATGTGGTCTACCTTGACTTCAGCAAGGCGTTTGACACAGCCTCCCACAGCATCCTCATAGGGAAGATTAGAAAGGGTGGGTTAGATGACTGGACAGTGAGGTGGATAGAAAATTGGTTGAAAAACAGAGCTCAGAGAGTTGTGATTAGGGGCACAAAGTCTAGTTGGAGATCAGTAATGAGTGATGTTCCCCAGAGTCAGTACTGGGTCCATTCCTCTTCAATATATTCGTCAGTGACATGGATGAGGGGATAGAGTGCACCCTCAGAAAGTTTGCTGATGACACAAAGCTGGGAGGAGTGGCTGAAACACCAGAAGGCTGTGCCGCCATCCAGAGAGACCTGGACAGGCTGGAGCGTTGGGTGGAGAAGAACCTTATGAAATTTAACTAGGGCAAGTGTAGGGTGCAACACTTGGGGAAAAATAACCCTGCGTACCAATAGAGGTTGGGAGCTAAAANGCCTGGATGGGTTCCTGTGCCACCTGCTCTAAGGTGGCCCTGCTCTGGCAGGGGGTTGGACTAGAAAATCTCCAGAGGTCCCTTCCAACCCTGTGATTCTATAGTTACTCACCTCCTTATTTTGTCCTAAGTACTTGCAAACAGTTTGATTGCTTTGCTCTCCAGCTGATATATAAAGAATCAGATTATTTAAGTGTACCAGGAAGCTGAGAGAAGCATCTGCTTTACTTTAACAGTACCGCTACCTAAAAATGTCTCAGTCAAGACAGACAATCTCATCGGCGTAGCATTTTGGTTTTAGATCTTAAACAAAATATTTGGCTGGTTTTGTATTACTCAGCTTAAAGGAAATTATTTGTTTTCTCTCATGGTTAAAACTGGGCATCATTATATCTCACTTTTTTTTTTTACTTCCTTTAATCTCTCTCATGCATAAGACAAAATCATGCAAGATCTTTTCATAACATCATAGTTACATGTTATATGGTAGCAATCCTACTTTATTCTTTTCCTGAATTGAGGAAATGCTTAGAATTGTACCAGAGTTGTGTTAGATTTCAGGGTTGCTTAATCAACTGCAGCCATTTTCCAACAGCAGACACTTGCATTCATAGTCCTGACATTTACTCTCAAAAGACTCAGGAAAAATAAAAACATGGTGCGCCTCAACATGGTACAGAAAAAGAAAGTTTAAAATACATTTTAAAGTCTACCCATTTCAGAGTCTCTTGTAGTTTTTTTCATGGATCTCAGAGATGTGACCATAATGTCTGGGCTCTTGTGGTAGAAGAACTTGCCATAAATCTGTGTCCAAGCAAGTTCTTCAGCACTAGATCTGTATATCTATTGCCTTGAAATAGCTGAGATGAGAATAATTTGCCTCATGCTTGTACATAGAAGTCCATTCTTTTCGTATAACATTTATGATCGCATTCATTTATGGATCACACATTTCCAGCTCTACCCAATTTTTTTCTATTAGTTTTGAAATATTTATAAGTACCTATGATACTGAAGAGATAGCTTCAAGGATTTGCTTTTTTTAAAAAAAAATATTTTACTGAAATCCTGTGTAAAAGGTCATCATCCCTTTAAGAAGTCAGTATTTGCATGTGTTTATTTCAATAATACACCCTCACAAATCCATCAGTCACAGGCCAGACAGAATATACTCCTGAAAATTTTCAGGGCAGATAGAAAGCTGCTGTTTAAAAGAAGCAATAGTATATAGTGAAAGTTGCTCCAAATAGGAGGTCATATATAGCATGTAGCTAAATTGTAAGTTGCCAGATTGTCTGCAATAAAGATTTCTTTTCTAATTGTAAGCCTTTAGTTAGGAACCCAAGATTAATATGACTCAGAATATGAATTTTGCAGCAATCTACAAGATGCTAATGTCACTGAGCCTTATATTAAAGGATTTCTTGACCTTCACTCCTGAATTCTTTCCCTGTGATTTGCAGTGTACATAGTTCCATAAGCCATCAACAGAAGAATACGCTGATATCTGTTAAATCTGTCACCACCACCTTGTTGTGATTTTCTTGATTTTCCTCTTTTTTCCCGATCCATTGGCTATGCATTTTGAGAGAAAAAGTCAAGTAGACAATCAACTAGCCTGGGTCCCGAGACAGCTCTGCTAAATTTTTGATCCAGTATAAACTCCCCAGAGTTATTTATATATATGACTCCCACTTTGGAGTTTACTTCAGAATGGAGACAATGTTCTGCTCTGCAAGTGTTGTCTGAGGCTAAATATGCTAGAGATTACGAAGCACTTCACTACCGTGGTAACGGAGAAACCAACACATACAAATGTGGTGCGCAAATAATATATAGAAAAATTGAAAAAAAATATTTGTAACTTCTAACTAATTGGGAGCCAAGCAGAAAAATGAGAAATACAGATGAATCTTGGTCTTATAAGCAGTGTACCATGTATCTTGACACTTTAGCAGAGGGGAGGAGTGGAGTGGACCATGTTTGCAGGCAGTTTCAGATTATATCTACTCCAGCAATAGTACAAGTTGTGATTTGGGGCCAGGCTTTTAAGGCCATGTGACCCCTCTGTCCACTTGCAGCTCTATCCAGATGGCTTGTGCAATTGAATTCACTCACATCCACTCTGCTCTTCAGTGCAGCAACATGCCACCTACAATTCAAACTGGCATTTTCATGGGCCTAGTTTAATCCAGGTAGAAATGAGCAATAAAAGAACAGTCCCCTCAAATCTGCCTCTAGGTATTGGCTACTGCTGACCTTCTTCCTTTAAGGTTGAACCTACTGTTCCTCAAGACATTTCTTTCTTTCTGGGTAGGTTAATCAGTGCTTGGCCTGCCTGCATCGTCAGGGTCACTTCTAACATTTCGCATCCAGGCCAGCAAAAACCACGTCTAGATAATTCTTGCAAATTACTCTGCAAATACAGAAGGTGCTACACAAATACAGACGGTATATAGCTATGATGTGGTGTTATTTTAGGGTCATATATTTAATGCAGGGCAGACCTCTATCTTTAAAATATAGAGAACTGAAATTAGGAGAGATTACTGAGAGTTCCCTCTGTAATGTAAACTGGAAGTAACTGCAGCCACGTCAGAGCCCTGTCATGAGCCTTTTTCTCCCCATGTAATGGATTAATGTAAATAATTACAACTCGCTTTGCAAGTTCCACCAATTTACAGAAGGACAAGTTATTAACTACTTAAAGGAAGAACCTAAGATTTTAAGGGCAAGGCAAGGATCTCTTCCTACTCCAAAAAAACTAACCAGATCCATACATACATCCACAGCTCTTTCTATGTATCATTCTTACAAACAAGGTAAGTTGGCTGCCATTGTGTCGTATGTAACTGTTGGCTGCTGTGCCCTTTCCCCCCTTGCCTTCACCCCGCTTCTTCTACATGTTCCTACTCCTTTCCCTGCAACAGCTGAGACGGCCATCCCAACATGGACATTTTTTCACTAGGTTAAGGAACTAAAATAGCAGGATTCAGCAGGCACAGATGACAGCACAGTAAATAGCCATTAGGTTGGCTGTATGGGACCTCAGCCTCAGACAAACTCCAAATCATTTCCCCATTAACCAGGCTCTTATGTTACAGCTGGGTTCCCTCTGCAACAAATAACTATTAAAAAAGACAGCAGATGGACTCAATAGTAATAATTTTGGTTTTTTCACAGGAAGGAGGGATCATGGCCTAGTCTGGGTTAGGGAAGAGCTTTGCTTCAGCAGCACTGCATGGAAAAAAATGGTGCTGTTTCATACTGAAAGTTAGGAACAGGGCATGCGAGAAGAAATGGACTAATGCGCTTTACAATGCTAAGATATCCTCTGTTTCACTGACATTTTCATGAGCTCCCTCTCACATACAAATTGCTCAATTAAGTGTTCAAGCCACCATCACACCTTTCACAATTTGTTAAATTACGATTCATGCTTGAGACAAACTATAACTGTAATTCTCTAATTATTAAAATGGTAAAATACAACCTTTTCTATTATACAGAGTAACTTTATCTCTTATTATATAAAGCAGCAAGTAAAAAATCTGTTTTATTATATCTAAGAAAAGTATAAGATATTGAACAGCATTCAAGACACTTATCAGAATCAGTCACAAATTTGTAATTGATCACTAGAGCCTGAATCTTTGCTAATCTGGCATTACAAGTTAAATAACCTTTCTCCTTTGTTTTTAATTGATGCTGCTCAATTTCTTTACAGTTAATTAGATAATACATGTGAAAATAATGTTTTTAAGGGTAATAACATTAAAATATTATTATGTACTAATGAAGATATCCTGACATGCATGATGAAGAAATACTTTTCAGCAAAGACAACATAGTTTATGGCAAAGAATCTACATACACAAAGATGGCGTAAAAACTATAGAAAGAATTTAAATTTTGCTCAGTGTCTCTTTGTTTTGTCCTCTCCCTCTGAGATAAGTTTTTGATGAGAGGATAATAACTTCAGAGTCTGTGGGTGTGCCAGAGTAAGTAATACATACAAATAGTAGGGGTAAAGACACCACCGTCATTTTGAGTTGTTACAAGGCATCCAACAGCAATCAGGCTGGGGCACATAGGAGAGGTTGTGAGATCTGGATTTGCTCCAGTTTAAGAAAAAAAGATCTTACTTTTGCCTGGAACTACCTAATGGGGGGAGGGATATGATGAACCCGAAGACAGACTCTTCTCAGTGTTTCATAGTGACAGGCAGCAAAAAAAGCTTAGAGAATTAGAGACTAGGAAAGGTTTCTTCATCATGAGGTTGGCCAAACTGTGTCACAGGTTGCCCAGAGAGGTTGTGGATTCTCCATTCTTGCAGATATTCAAAATGGGGCTTGATGTGGCCCTGAGCTGAGCACCCTGATCTCACTTGCCTGTGCTTTGAGCAGGTGGTTGGGCTACAGACCTCCAGAGGTCCCTTCTATCATATCTGTTTCTTCCATTTAAGGAAAAGATGACCCCAAGTGCAAAGCTGAAGGTAGTGTGATTTTACTCTTTGTGGCACTGGAATTCTCATGGTGCCTATATCTGTACAAGCAAAAGGTAAGTTAATGCTCAGGCTTACTCTCTTGCTGGGTGCTGCAGGGAAGGCAACAGGTACCAGCAGCCTATGGGAAAGTTCAGGAGTCCAGCAGCAACACATGACCTTTAGCAGCTATTGAGTTGCCCCAGAACAGCTTTTCTGCACTTCTGCTAAGCTGATGCTTTCCTTTGAACACTGTACTGCAGAGACACCTGCTCAATTAATCTTGCAGAGAGGAGATGGGTTTTCTAATTCCTTTAATCTATAGCAGTATCTCTCACCCCAGGCAAATATGCTGTTTATCCGGCTCTCTTTTCCCTTCTAATTTAGGACTTTAAATAATGCCACACTTGCTGAGATTTTTTTTTAAAGCCTTGACAGACAATTAACTATTACTAGTATTGGGCAAAAAAATATATACAAGCAACTGAATTCAGTTTCTTTTCCTAGTAGCAGTAGTAGAAAATAAGATTCTACAATAAGGAAGAAATTAATTCATTGCCAAACATATAGTCTGATGAGAAGAGTAAATTTGAAGGCTGAAGTCAGGAAGGTAAGACTGAAATTGTAGAAAATCACATACTGACATTGTTTATTTGTATGAATGTGTGTATACTTATGTAAATCTATGCGTATATATTATTTACAGAGATAAAAATGCTCCCCCTCTAGGAACTGTGTTCTGAAAAAGTAGATATAGAAGAAAATGTAGGTGCATAATGATGAGAGGCGAAGCAGAATGGGCAAAGAAGGGAAAACATGAAAATTAAAAGACTGTCACAAACAACAATGACAAACCTTAATTCCCAATTTAATATAGTTTCCTTTATGCTTTTCCTTCTACAAAAAAAAAAAAAAAAGAACTATGTAAGAATTTTTGTAAGGCTAAGTTACTGGCTAAAATTAATGAGATGATAATCAGATTTTAAATTAGAAGCTGTCCTCTCAAGAGGAGAGGAGAATCTTGTTTGCAATGAATTTAGATGGTAAGTGGGAAAAAAAATTATCTTACTAATGTTTGTGCCCAGTCCTCAGTGGGCTCAGGAGCCTCGATTTTGATTTGCTTTAACTGCAGTGGGAGATATTAAGTGCTTTGTGGGACTGGATTCGTTCAGTATGATATGTATAAAACAGAGTAGTTTGATGCAAACAAATTCATTTTCAACCGTCTAAATAATCAGAAAGTTCTAATATGCTTAAAGAAACATGAAAATATCTTAAAGTTAACTGATACCTAGATTTACACATGGCACTGATGAAAAGTAATTTATTTAGGCTCTGGATAGGCAGTGTTTTTTTCCAGAAAAATAGCTTACAAAATACTTTGAGTCATTGACTTCTGAGAATGATTCTTGATTCTAGTTAATTATGTGCCCTGAGGGTTAAGTTTATCAAACAACTCCTTTCTACTCAGTGGTAGTTATTTCCCATTTAGTAGTGTCTCCTCTAATGCTAAGAAATTAAAACAGAACTAATTGCTTTGGGACATAATTGATATAACACTTAAAAGTTTAGAGGATTTTTTTTTTCTTTTTATAAATAAATATACACACATGTGTTTTTTACTAGGAGTTTAAGGGTTCATAATCTGGACTCATAATTACTATGCATTTGAAACTGTTCTTTAAGTATGAGAAGCTGGAGAATGTCTCCTATAATCTTTGAGGAGGAGAAGATAGTTCCAGAAATACCTATCAACAGACTTATCCATCCATTTATGTCCCCATGTATAGAAACAGTACCATAGAAAAGGAACAACTGAGTCAATTAACTTAATCATCCAGACTGCCCCACCTACCCTGCTTCTTCCAGTTTAGATAAGAAAACCTCCTGCTCCTTCTAATGCTCATGTAGCAACACTGCTCGCTGTGTTTGTCTCCAGGCCTTGAATTCAGTCTCAAAACTAATTATTTCTACCAGGTTCTGTAGTTCATGCTGTCATTCATCTGGGCATATTTCTGGAGGAGGAGAAATCAAGGAGGAGAAAGATGCCTCAATAATAAAAGTAATGACAGGTTTTTCTATGTTTTTCTCTCTAATTTCTCTCTGGTTTTATTTTATTTTTCTGTATGTTTTATAGCTAGCTAAGACTTCTTAAGGGGAGAAGAATTCAGAGTTTAGCTGTCTCCTCTCCACAAAGCTTTACCCAGTCTGGAGATTGCACCAGCTTTCATAACAATGCTGTTAAACAGGCAACAGTGACAATGGTATCCATAGAATCTGTAACAATATGGATGATATTCAGAAAGATCAAAAGTTTGGTGTTGCAATGCCATAGTGGTACTGTTCAAAGGTTTTGCAGAAGATATGTCCTTTAATGGTCCCGAATACGGCACTACCACAAGAACTATTATAAAAACTGACTGAAATGAGGTACCTAGAAGAGTCTCTCTAAGAAAGCATGCCATAGGATACTGTAGTATAAGGAGAGGTGAATGTGTTTTATTTGCAATGAGATGATTATCAGCACTTCATTGTCTGCTCCTAAATTTTGCTACGGTGATGCTTGAGAAGAAACATAGAAGTAACAGTGTTTGAAAACACATTAAGGAATGTTATGTACATACAAATAGCAACTTCAGGGCTAGAGGGAGTTTAAGAATGGTGAGCATTGTAGCTCCATTACCGCTGTTCTCTCCACATCTCTCCATCATCCGTTGTGATGGATGGTAGTCCATTATAAAGTTGAATCTTGTTTCAGATCATGATAGAATTACTGAAAAAAGAAATGTAAAAAAAAAGGAAAGCAAAAAGGCTTTCATAAGTAAGAAAAAGGTTGATTGTGCACTTCAGACAGGATCTGAACATAAATTATTAAATACAGGTACTTTGTCATCAGCATCTACTTATGAAACCTGAGGACATTTTGAATAAGTCCATGTTTTTACAAAGATTGAATATAATTAATGTTTTAAGTTATATTATTTCTTTAAAATTTGATAAGAACCCTACAGCAGGATAAAATTCACCACTGAATGATCTGACTTTTATCGTGATGAAAACCAGCAGTCCCCATCTGTGCCACAGTATTGATTTACACTGGATAAAGCAATAACTGCGTGACTGTATGTCAGTGCCTTTTAAAAAATGTCAATTGATATAAATCAGGCAAGTTTTGACTATCTAAGACTCTATATCTAAACCTCTAGAAGGCTATTCAAAGGATCTTAGTTGCATCCCTATTCAGGAAGATGCAACTAACATTTGTAAAAAACATTTATAAAAGGATATATTAAACTAATTCACCTGAAGGACATGGGGGTCATCAAGAGTAGTCAACATGGTTTTACCAAGGGTAAGTCATGTTTGACTAACCTTATAGCCTTCTATGAGGATATTACTAGGTGGATAGATGATGGTAGAGCGGTAGATGTGGTTTATCTTGATTTCAGTAAAGCATTTGACACCGTCTCCCACANCCTTTTATTCCTTTCTTATCGTAGCTCCTAAATTATTCAGGAAATTGTTGAGTGTTATCCTAATCCTTTGTTTTTATTAGCTCGCATTTATTTATTTTCCCTGGGGTTGTGAGATTCAAAGTTTACCTTCTCCATCAGAATGCTGAGGGTATACATCTTTACACACATGCTCACTGATTCCTAAAACTTGTTGGGGGTGGGGCTGAAGTGCTTTGTCACTCTGCCCTATTCATGCAGAAAAATAACATCTCCCATTAGCAGAACAGAAGGACTGAGCGAGCTGGGTCTCTTAGTCTGGAGAAAAGGAGACTGAGGGGTGACCTCATCAATGTCTTCAAATACGTAAAGGGGGAGTGTCAGGAAGATGGAGAGAAGTTGTTTTCAGTGATGACCAGTGATAGGACAAGGAGTAATGGATGTAAATTGGAGCATAGGAGATTCAAGAGGGATATCAGGAAGAATTTTTTTACTGTGAGAGTGACAGAGCACTGGAACAGGCTGCCCAGAGAGGTTGTGGAGTCTCCTTCACTGGAGACATTCAAAACCCGCCTGGACGCGTTCCTGGGTGATGTGCTCTAGGTGACCCTGCTCTGGCAGGGGGGTTGGACTAATGATCTTTCGAGGTCCCTTCCAACCCTATGATTCTATGATTCTATGATTCTATGATTCTATAAGGTTGACAGTGATAATGCTTTTTCTTTGGCTGCCTATGATGCAGGGTCATAGAGAGGTGAAAACCACATTGGTATGAATTTATTCCCATGGAATTTCTAAGTTTCATGATTGAAATAATTCTACTACCCAGGCTCTCTCACTATGTTTCTCTGCTTTTGAGAACCATATTGAACATATCACACATGACGTATACAGAAAGAGGGTTTGTAGTGAAAGATAACTGTTTGAAGAAACCAGTACTTGTGGGAGCCAAACACCAGTTTCCAGATAAAAGAGTCTTCCGCATTATTATACAATAGTAGGGTTGAAGGAGTTACCTGGATTCTGTGGTGATAAAGCATAACAATTAGCATGTGTGGGGCTAAGAAAACAGATATTATAATTTTTTCTGACTTTAAAATCTCATGTGTAAACAAGCAAACCCAGGAAAGACTGAAAACCAAGAGTGTTATCTGGAGATAATCACAGACAGGTAGAAATATTTAAGTGGGAGGAAAAGGAAGACACATCTAGAGGTGTTATAGGCCAGCCTTGTGGGCAAAGCAGGGCTGATTTCAAAGCCTTATCAAGTTGTTCAAAGCCTTCTCTAGCCCACTTCTGAAATTTCCAAAAATGGCAATTCCATAATTTCTGTGGGTAAACTGTTCCTGTGAAAGTGTGTGGAATCACTCCCACTTTGACAAATTTTGTCCTTATGCCCAATTAGAGTTTCCTTTTTTGCACAGTTTCATCTGTCCTTTTGCTGTGAAGCTCTGAGAAGAGTCTGTCTCATCTTCTCTGTAGCCCCTGTTTAAATGCTGCCAGATTCACCCTCTCCCATTTCTTTCTCTTCTCAAGGCTAAAAAGCCCAGTTTCATTAGCTTCCATTCCTATGTAATTTTTCACTTATTTATTCTTCCTTTATTTCTTTATTCATGTTCTAATAATAATGAGCTTCAAAAGCACAAGACCCTTAGATTTACAAAGGATAATACAGTGAAATGTAATAAAAGTTGATTGCTACCTTTAAAGATATGAAAAAACTTTATATAGAGATTCATTCTTTTATTTTGGACTCTGGGTACCTGTTACACAGTTGTATTTTTCTATGGTTTGTGGGATCAGGAGTTTTTAGAAATCAGAAGATATCTACTCATTCATTCTGTGAAATGTATACAGGAATAATTCTTTTTAATTTTTGTTACTTTCTTTCATTCAAAAAAATTCCCTGCAAAAAAATCCACAAATTCATAAGGTCAAGTAGTCATTGCAATATTTTGTTTCCTTTTTCCTGTACTCAACAACAAGCCACTCCCTGTTTGACATTGGTATCCTTGTGTGGAGAGCTTTTGTGAATTCAGATTTTGTTCTTCTTGCAACTCTGGTAATGCTGGCAGAAAACATCACACTGGTGTGCAAACCATACTAATACAGTTATGAAACAGAATCTCTGTAGCACGGACAATTTGTGTTGAAGGTATTATGTTTTCTTGCTGGACAACTGACCTTTTATTTGATTGACTTTCTCTCATTCCAGGACAATACACTAACACACTTCACCCTTGATCTTGAGACGTCAAATATTTGTAGATTTATGTTTATCATCTCCAACTTTTTTGTCAGTTAACTGTATTTAAAAAACCCAACATTTCAACTTTTCCTTATGTTCACTCCTTTCATACACGTAGTGATTCTGTTGCTTATCCCGAGTTTTCATCTGGTTTGCAGAACAGAAAGGTGAACATTTGCATGCTAAGCAATGACAATGTCAGACTGTGTCTACCACCTCACTGCTAAAGACCATTCCACTGAGAGATTGCCATTGTCTCAGTGAGGTACATGTGCTTGAATCCTACGGTGAACACTCACTTCACACAAACAAATAATTGGCCCCTAGAGACTGTGTCACAGGAGATTCAGACTGTTATGGATTTTGTACTGAGCATCCTTCTTGTTGTAAAGTCTTATAAATCCAAAAGAGTGCAGGATCAAACCTATCGCTTAATCACTTCATAACTTTGCATTTCACAGTATTCATTTTTACTTTTTCAAAGTGAAGCTCATTTTATGCTGTACTTGCATTTTTAAAGTTTGAGTTCCATTGAATTATAGTACTTCTTTTTCCAAAATGATTTTGTTAAGGGTGTTTGCACATGACAAGGAATCTAGCGACCACTCATCTTTTGATTTCTATTCTTTATTCTCTTAAAAGACAAGTTAGAAGATAAAAAACCCCAGCAATTTCTGAAGTGTGCCCCCTGCTTTATCATCATGAAGGATGTTTTCCATTTGAACTGGTGAACACTAATAATACTCATCTATTTCAAAACAGAATAATATACAACTGCTGTGTGATACTGGGTAAAGTAATTTTGGAGCTATTGCAACAATTAGCAAGAAAAACCGTGAAACACGTATCTTCTACTGCAGTGATCACTATCTGCTTCAGAAGTCAGGATCCAGCGGCACACCATGCAAATTTATCCACGTGAAACTCATTATAACCAAAGCAACTATGTTCAAAGTAAGTTGTTAAATATGAATGCAGTGCACTATTTATTAGTACTATAAGCATACTCTCCACAGAGGCACAGCACTCACAGTATCTTCCCAGATTGAGTTTAATTTTTATAAGCTGGAAAGCACTTGTTAGCTGTAGTAGGAATATCAGAGGTGCCCCAAAAAACTAAAAACCAAAAACAATTAAAGAAAAGATTACCTTCTCCTTGAGAAATTCCATTCACTTGAGTCATCTTTTGCAGGAGTGGACTTTTGGCACTTATAAACCTCTTGGATCATGAGTCATGCCTGTAACTGACAGCTTAATTCTCACAGGTGAGAAAGTTCCTTCAAGACTCTGAGTTCCTTGATGTCTCTGTTCCTGTTCAGCAGTACTGCAAATGGAAATCTTTACTGTTTTCAGTCCCTTTGCCATCCAGCATCCACTGATGGGGATTGGAAACTAGACTTGCTGCCTTTTACAGACCACTGTTACTCAAAATGAGGCTGACTCGGGAAATCAATGCTTTAAGAGTGCTTTATACGAGTTCCCAGATTCTTTCAAAAAATTAGTTTTGTATTTGGCAGATAATCCTGTTACTGCTTTTTATTTATATAACATAGCATCTACGAGCTTGAGCGATGGAACAGCAACCAACAGTGTGATGCTGCGTGAGCACAGAATAGCAGGCGCTCTGTTAAATACCAAAATGAGTTATTCTGAATGGCACTGCAGCCTGTGTAACACTCATGAAATTAAAAAAAAACCTAATTCTGTTTGTGGGGTAATATTGCATTGGATCACATAGTTGCAATACTATATGAAAGAGAGACGATGAAAAAAATGATCATCTGAACCTTATCACTCTTGCTTAGGGTATAACATGCATGTTCATGTTTCTGATTTCTCACATGCCCCTTAGAAATAAGGAATGGAAGAGCTTAAATCCTACTTTAGAACACAATGGGAAAATGTAGAATATATGTATAGGTGCTTAAATCCAGATGAGCAAACCAGAAACTGTGTTTGATTAGTTGCCAAATGCATTGCCTAAATTTTGAAAGTGTGACTCTAAATTTAGGTACTTTTATCTTAGGCAAAAGATGCAAAATTATATTTTCAGATATAAGGCAGAAAAAGACCTTGTTTGCATTTAAGTCCTTGAGGTGCACCAGTTTAGCAGGCACTCCCAAATTCCACGGACACTGGAGAACCAGGCAGGAATAGTTGTCTCATTTGAAATTATAGCTAGTGGTGAATATCTCTTATATGACAGTTTTAAATTAGTATTTTAAATTCCCTACTGTTGTCCTTAGTCAACATTCTATTACACAGAGAGGCTTGCATGTTGCCTATATTGTTTAGGTTTTATAGTCAAACGAAAAGAGTTAATTGATGAGAGAAAGAGAAACCAAACAAGAACCATGCAGTGAGCAGGTTTTCAGTAAGGGTGGTAAAAATACAGGTCCTTCTGATTAGTATATTTCTGCTGTTTACTTTATAAAATCCAAATTGCAGACTGTTAAAAGAGGATATACACACAAAATGAGCATTACCGTAAGCAAAGAACATTGACTTGCATCACTGAATATCAGGGAAAATCTGTGAAAGCCTTGGTGGTGATGTTTGTCTGTAACAGGAATTTGCCCTAATGTTAACCTGAATGTCGCTGGGACTCAGATGTAAAGTCACATTTGTTTGAGTGAGGTTGTGGTGAGTGAGGCTCAATTAGTTCGTGGCATGTAGTCACTGCTGAAAGTCTTTAAAACTTTTAAGAAGGACAATACAGAGTTGGAAATGTAAATTACACAATAAAGTATTTTTTCTAACATTTGAAATTCCTTTCTTGGTTTTCCTTTATGAGAGAATAAAGTAAATCCCAGTGTTTCACAAACATTATCATAGTAAAGACAGTGAAAGATTTCCTTTATCTTAGGAGAAGGAAGAAAAGCTAGTTGAACTGGAATAGTATTCCATAAAAATTAATTTGTCATGGGAATACTGTTGTGCTTCCTGAAAGACTAAGGAAAAGGAACACACAATGGGAAGACAAAAGAATAGATAGCAAACAGGGGACAGAAGGTACATTTTTTAATCTCACTGCCAAGGACAAGCAGACAAACCACATAATATTACTGTCCAATAAAAGATCCAGAAAAATTGTTCCAATATTAGGTTGTTTCTAACAGCTAATTTTTAGTCACAGATTCACATTCCCATTGCATGAGGTACTTTTGCCTCTGAAGGCAGACTTTTTAAACAGACGCAGGAGAGCGAGATAAAGAAAAAATCAATTGACCAGAGAAACAGACATTGGACAAGAGACAGAAAAAGGATACTAAATCTCACATTATCACGTGCCAGGCAGTACTGTCTGCACATTTCATCAGAAACTCCCTAATTCTTGTATAGTGAAAAGTAAAAAAATAGGATAAAAATGTCTCTCAGACACTTAGATATCCTCTTTATCCTCATTCTTTTCTATCTGAAGGACATCTCTTGGTATACAACCATGAAGTCTTAATTGTGATACAGTGTCTCAGAGAATTCCAGGAAGTATTTGCTCTATTGCACCCATCTGTTCTCCTGGAGTTGTTGGCAGAGAAAAAAAATTCCTCCCCACCTTCCCAAGGTGGTTATAATGGCTAATTGTCCTACTATTTTGTTCATCAGTTAAACCTAATTTCATATGCTAACCTAATTTCTGGCTTATATCACAGTTTGGCTTGATTTTAACATGTGTCTTTGGTGGTATTAACAGATCATTTCCGTTTGATCAATGTCATTTCTCAATCTGTGGTGTTTGTTGACTTCTAAGTTCTGCATGGTGGCATGTGTGAGCTTTTTGCTACCTGGCAAAAGGTTAAAAAAGGGTTCAGACTTCCATAGAGCAGCCCTCTGTAACTCCTACTTGTCAGCAGGGCAACAAAAAGAAATGCGGTGAATTGTGGGGACGAACGCTTAGAAGATGCTGGAGAGCAGTGGGGAATGTTTGAAGATTTCTACAAGTGTGTGGGAACTACAGGCAAGCAGATTTAGCTGAGGTGACTGAGCAAAGCTATGACTCAGTCCAGCATATTGTGACTCAATAATGTGCTGGGATCCAGAGGGAGAGAGAAAGCCTATTTGAGAAAGTGGTGGAGAAGGGAGAGAAATTAAAAAAGAACAAGCAGATACAGCCAATGTAAAAAATAAGGGCATGGGTATTCAAAATATTATCATCCTTTGTCCTTGGAGTCTCCTTAAAAAAAGTGTCATCCATAGAGTAGGAAGATCTTTTAATATATGATTTTATTTCATCCCTTTGCTTGTTCTGTAATGCCATGTTTCCTTGATATTTTTGTCGGGTGGAGTGGGATTTTTCTGTTTGTTTTTGTTTTGTATTTGCTCTTTGACCTTTTTCAATAACACATAGAAAAAGGTGCAGGGGGAGAAAAAATAAAGAGGACCTCCTGGTTTTGAAAAAGGAGCAAAGACCTGTTTGGAACAGAAAGAGAGAATCATTAACAGGTGAATGGTTGTCTTTTCACTTCTTTGCCATGTTCTTTCACTACTTTGCCCTGTCCTTTTGCTTCTTTGCCATCTACTTTCTTCTTCTTTGCAGGTTGGGAGAAAAATGAATGTAACAACAAGGTTGTACCCTGCTTGCATTCACTTCAGCACTGTGCCAGTTTGTTTTGAACTTAGCACTGTTCTTAGAAGGCTGTTATTTTGTTCTTCGATTTCCTCAGCACTGTTCAAGTTTGTTTTTTTTTTTTTAACCCAGTTTGCACACATGTTCCCTTTGTTTGGATCATCTTTAATACCTTTCTGAAATGCTTGGCATCCTCTAGAAGTCACTATCTATCACCTAACCTTTGGCTTTTGTCCCTTCTTTAAATATACATTTATAAGTTTATTTTTGCGTTTGTTTGTTTTTCGTTCATGCCCTTATTAAGGCTATTTAAATCTAAGTTTTTCAGTATGTTTCAGATTTTCTTTGTTATGGGATATAAGCCATATTCTCTGCTGCATTTCCCCAAAGAGTTTTTTGACCTTTGAAACTGCAGTTCAGAATAAGATTATCAGGCATCTCCTGTTTTGGGATGCAGATGTTATATTCTGTTCATACTGATGACATCTAGGTAGTCTGCTGCTCAGACTACCTAGTCCACTGAATCAGGTGGTGCTGTTGCTGAATATTAATAGTCTAATTTAATGATTTAGAGTTGGTGCTGGGCACTTTGTTCTGGTTACAGCCAAGAGGACAAACTTTCTGGTGGTAATTAGGGTACCTGCTTTGTCCCAATTACTCGAAGGCTGCTGAAAGCATCTTAAGAGCTGCCCCAATCTGTGCTGATAAATGCTTTCTGAGAGAACATATCTGAATCCACTTAAGACCATTAAGAGGGCACACTGGAAACTTGGCTGTATCAGTATTACAGCTACATCAAGGCTGCCTTCTTTGGGTTATGGAAGTAGAAGTGACAGTCCCTCTTTTCTTTGCACTACGAACTGTTCCAAAGGACAGTATTTGGCATGCGGGTCGATGATATGGGAAACAATAGGTTGATTTGTAATACGTTTTGAGATGCTTCTATATTCTTTCTCTAAGTTGCTGCTTTCATAGACATAAACGCACAAATAATCCAGTTCAGATATGTGATTCTGTTCAGATGACATGACTGCCCAAGTAAGCAAGAACTGAAATGGATATTTTATTTTCACTTCTGCCAAAAGTTTTCTGTGGGACTGGTAAAAACTCAACTAATCTCTGTCTCTTTTGTCCTTCTGGAAGTAGTACTGCAGAACAATATTAGAGAATCAAATGCAGAACAGGAACTATTCTATTGTCATTACTTATTTATTAGCTGCATACATGGAAACCCTGCTGCGAATATTGGTCCAGTAGTGACAGTCTTTTAATCTGCTTGTTTGTATATTGAGCACTAAGAGCCTCTGGCCAGGCTTTTAAAAGTGATTTTGACACTTGAACAAGCCAACAGCCACCAAAGCGCACCAGGTAGGCAACAGTAACATATTCAAAGCTGGCACTAATCTCCCTGTATGCCTGAGATCCCTAAGGCATCTATGTTTCTACAGCTGGCATTTTCAAAGAAGCCTAACTGTTGCTGCCAACAAATGAGCTGATGAGAGCCCTAGCACAAATGGAAACCCTGGGGGCCATGGGAACAAGATTTGTAATGTAGGCAGGAGAATTTCTGTCTTACCATTAATGTCTGATTTCCTAAGTGTCCTCTGAGGGTGCTGAAGATGCGTTACTTGTCAATGAGTGGAACAGACAAATAAGGTAGACTGGCCAGAAACCTCCTACTGTCTTGGCATATAAAATCTGTGCCTGAAATCTTACATCTCTTCACAAAACACGTGCTGAATGTACATGAGGAGAAGTAGATTACATGATGGGTCATGTGCCAGGACAAAGCTACTACTGTGGTGAGTGATCCAACATCTTTCTGTGTCCTGCCAGCTCCTCTCTTCTGCTCAGACAGCTTATGCTCATGTGAGTCTGCCATGGCACTGCTGCTGGATTCAGGCACCGTGGAAGAGCTGGATACTCTGTTAAGAGAGTACCAGCCTGAAGCCTAAAGTGAGGACTGTGCTTAGTGTACGTGCTTTACTCGGCTTCCGGTGGTCAATGAAGTCCATGATTTTTAGAATAAGTGGCAGAAATGCTATGTTGTCTGTTCTCTTCCACAAATACATGATTTGAATTGTGGGAAGCAGTCCTATGCTCAAAACAGTGTTGGGAGGTATGTCATCTTCCTGCATTTTTTGGTTGGTCGCTATTATAGCAGCATTTAGCTACTGCCCCATGGAAATAACGATTTGGGGGCAATGTGAGAGCATCGGTGCTGTAGCACCACAGGAACTGGAAGTAGCATCCATGTAAGGATAAAGTGGCTCCTATCTAGTACCTGGGAATCACTGCCTTGCATATAGCAACATGTCTATTTGCTGACCTTACCATACTTCCAGCTTCCCTTCCTTTTTAGTTTTGGGGAAATTCCTTGCAAGTTTCAAGGACTGTTTTTATACTATTCAAAAGGTTATAGCAGCCAACCAGACATAATGGCCACTGCTGATAATCTTTTGTCTACGTAAAGACCATTTTTACATTATTTATGGATTTTGTCAGAGATTGGCTAGTCTTCAAAGCTGTCACTGGGAAGCATTTTAGCTGATAGCTATGTAGCAGCAGTGGATTGGATGTTGTTGGTACTGGGACCTTCTGTCAAAGGTATGAAATGTACATTCAGTGAGTCTGCAAAAATAATTCTTAATGTTATTTAAAGGGTGTTTTGGGTCCATGAATAAAATATTATATCTCATCATGCAAATATAAATATTTTAGTGTTTTTTAAAAAGTGGATATTGACCCAAGAGCAACATTTCCTACAAAGATGTACTTTTTTTACCCCAATTTATTGACTTAGAGTTTCATTCTAAGAGATAACTGTAGGTATAAAAAACAAAATAAAAGAAGAAAAAATCTTAAAATCTTAAATGAGTATGTTCCCCATTACTCATCTGATTTAAAAAAAAAGAAAAGTTTTATCATGTTTGTGTTTAAAAAAATGAAACAAAAAATCCTGATTCAAATCTAGGAATTGTAATTTCAAATTGCAGCCTATGGCACATTTTTATAATTGATTTATGAACCTCTGAATTTCACCTGTAAAAGGACTTTTTGGTCTGAGATATTCTTCTCCCTCTCCTTCTTTTTCCCCCCATTTCCTCTGAATTATTTTGTATCCAATTTATATTCTTTTTCAGCAGGGGATTTCACGTATAAATTTTGAACTACTTTAAAACCTTCTTTTCTCCAATGCATATTTCATGATTTTCTTATTCTCAAAACCCCAAGCCTTCTTCACACAAAGTCCTGAGCACAAACTACAAAACCCTGTGGTATACCTATCAAACATAAGATAGTGACTTTCAAAAAAACTGCTCACTTTTTTTAGTGAATGATCTGGTAAGCAAAAAGAAAATTTTAAGTAATTTTCAAAGAAAAAAGAGTATGTAATAAGGCAATAATTCACAGAAATTTCCAAACTATGATCATATGATAGCTACAGTTGAGGAAATTTAAGACTTCCATAGTTTCTTGATAAGGTCACTTCTATTCCTTAACTGCCATATGGAGTCAGTCTAATGAATTCAGCAACCCCCTAATCTCACAACGAGGGTGAATATTGATAATTTTTAATGGCAGAAGTTCTAATGTTAGGGTGCTGACCTTGGATTTAAAAAGTTGGATTTAGTCCTGGTTCTATCCCAATCTTCCAACTGAACCTGGACAAGTCACTTTGATGAATATACACCTATCCTTATGGGGATGTAGGTGTCTAAATTCCACCAAAATTAGTTGTTGAGTATCTGCATCAAGAGATAATCAGTAACTAGGAATTACCACATTTATCTTCCTCAAAAAGTGTTAGAGGATTAATGAATTAAAATTGTGATAGTAGTAAAGATCAAATTCTTAAATCTGAACCTTTTTTTTCATTAGAATAAATGGGACGTTTGTAGTTGATTTTAAAATAGGTTAGTATCTAACTCTGGAAATTTAATAATACTAGGGCAGTAAATTAATGCATATCTGATTTAGATATAAATGATGATACATTCACCAGTCTGAGCCTTAGGTCCTGGTAGCTAGTCATTGTCTACTCATTTCAGACCACTGCTTCAGAGTTTGAAAGCCTTTACTCAGAAACATCACAGTTAAGAAAGCTGGTTGACTTGTCAGCTTGATTTAGGTCGAAGCCAAACTAAAGGAGCTCTATCCCTCTCCCTCAGACGCTGTCCTACCTCACAGTTTTAGGGCCTTTCATATGGCAGAATTTGTAATTAGAGAAGGGAGTAAAAAGGCTGTTGTGAGTCAAAGCTCAAGGCATTCCTAATTTGAACAATGACACTGTTCCATATTCATTGTGTCACAACAACTTCCATGTCAAATTTGCAGTTTGCACACAGAAGCTGGGTGACCTCAACAGCAGGTCCTGCAAAATTAGTCAAGGATGTGAAATTCAATCTTCTCTTTCTTTTTTGGCTACTGCCAAGAATTTACAGTATAGCAAAACATGTGAGACCAATGCTGCGTTCCTTCGCACCAATTTGTTATGCTGAGTAATATTGCTCAGACATCACTGAGGGAAAAACTGGGACACAGTGGAGATGAATTTAGGTGTGTGTTTAGCACAGATATGGGATCAGGACCTTCACTGTTTAATCTTTTAGTCTCTTGCTTTTCAGTCTATATTGTGCTAAGTAACAAATAAGATGTCAGAAAAAGCTAAGGAACAAATAGTTTAGCAACAATTGTTCTTCCCTGGCAGCTATGAAGTAGCGTAGGCTTAAGCCATGAGTTTCTCTCCCTACACTCAAAGGACAGAGCATTATACAGAGAATGAGGATCCAGCTGACACTGCCAGTGGATAAATTAAACTGTTTCACCTTGGATGAGAAGAACCTTCTGAGTCAGGTATAGCCATTACCACCACAAGCTGCTATTTGTCACTTTATCACTGATGAGACTTCCTGAGCGCTCATCTCCTCTGCTACTGTACAAAATAAAACAGGTTTGCTTAAACCACTGTGGGTTAATCTGACCAGTCCGACCATACCACTGCTGGCTGGAAGCATTCACAGAAGTGAATGGCTGAAAAGTACAGGCAGTAAATGGTAGGTCCTTAAACTGTCTCACATCTATATTGACTAGGAGACTGCAGCTGCAAAATCAAACAGTTAAACAGCTACTGAAAGTGACCTAAACTCACTTGCTTGTCTTTAAACCAAAACGAACTAGGATGGATCACAGGATCACATGTGCACCCAGAAGTTTTCAATCTGCACTTAACTTTGTTTTCTCTCCTGGATCCAAGCTATGTACACCTTCCTGAGTATCTGAATTTTATCTAGGTTGAGATGTACACATTTGGAAATCCCTAATATTGTAAAGAAAGATTAATTCAGTCATGGTTTCTCCCTGGTTATACAGAAGGCCTGATCCTAGACACAAAAGGTCATGAGAGGGTCTATGCCTCAGAGTACAGTGTATAGATAAAGCAGAAATCTTAGTTAAGTTGCCAAAGCAGAAAATCCTGTCTGCCCAGCAAGCTCTGTGCTTTCCAGACAGAACTTACTCCTCCTTTTGCAGCTCTCCCTGCCCCTCTTGATTCAGGGGCTTGCATAAAAGCCTTTTTGCCTTTCTCGTCAAGCCATTTCCCACAGTGAACAGAGCATCTGCAAGAACAGGGCTCAGTCTTCTGCATAACTTCTGGTTTTGTGTTGCTGTACCTTGAATGAGTAGAGTTTCTCTCTTTTATGTTGGTGTAAATTGGGAAGACAATCAGCCCGAATCATTTAAAATCTGTAGTAGTATAAATTGGGGTCAGCAGTGGAGTGATAAGAGCACTTAAGTTCATAACAAATTTGTGGAACTGCTATGACAAGGCATATACAAAGATGGTAACATCACTTGTCAGAGATTTTGTTTGAACTAGGAATTCCTTTATGATGTAAAAGGAAGGACTAGAACTCTCCTAAAGACCAGAACTATTCTTCAGTATGGTTCTTCATTTGGCTGTGTTAAAAGTCCTTTGGAAAAGACTTCTATCCACACTACTCTTACTATCTTTACAGGGTGTTAAGAAGCTTTTTCATATAGTAAGAAAGCTTTCTCCTCATTCCTTGTATTATGGATGAAGGCATAGTAATTTCCTACTCTTTTGTATTGAGGAGGTGTCAGTTCTTTTGGGCACTCAGTAAGAAAGACACCAGCATTCAAATCTTGTTAACTAATGTATTGAGAAAAGGATGGAAAATATAGAAAAGGTGACAGTAATCTTACATCCTTTCTGATGCTGAGGATCCTGGCTGTTGCAGCACTGGGTGAGCACCTCCTCGTGGATCACGGCACGCTGCTGAGAGTTCCCATCTGTGGTGAGGTTCACCAGCTCTAAGTCCCTTGGTAGTTTTATAGAGTCTTGCTCTCAATACAAATTCATCAGTCACTAATAGCAGTCGTTTGGAGTGTGGACCTAGCCTTGAAGAGACCCTTGGACAATATGGTCCAACAGCCTTGTCTCAATAAAGTTATAGTTCCCAAAGAGGTACAAATAATATTTCAGGTCGATGAGACAATGCACTATACTTATGTTTTAATATGCATTGAATATATGTACGTTGATTAACTATACATTTATTATGCTTACATTGAAGTAGTTATACTATTTTATACAGTATTTGCACAATATCCATGATACGGAGTCAAACACTTGAGAAGTCATGGATACTTTGCCATATATGGTTGGTAAGTTGTCATAGGCTGTTCAAAGTGCACCTGTATACATATATATAGGAAGCAAGTATGTGGATCACTAACTCCTTGTATGATAGTCTTCAGGTTGCATCTCTACACCTACTAAATTTTTAGCAATGACAATAGAAAAATGCAAACACAAATTAGAGCTTTCAAAAAGAACAACTAAAATCATGGATGTGGAGTGTCTTGCACACGAGTATGAACAATGGGACTTGCTTTATTTAACTTGCATGAAACTCACTACAATTATAAGAAAAGTCAATGTGTTCTTCAGTGGTACTGGCTGAGAAATATATAGTCACCCAAGTTGATGAACCTTATAGGTTTCTAAAGGTGTTAGCTTTAAGCATGTATATTCAGCCAGGAAGAAGGAAAAGAGAAATTGGTAATGTTTATTGAACAATGAATTAATCTTTGATGAATAGACAATTTAAGAAAGAATATGAAACTGTGTAGTCAAGAAGAGGAAAGACAGCTACTGTCAAAATAAATAATGAAACCTCATGGTGTGAGGACAAGTAGAGGTCAGATGCAGACATTCAGAGGGGAGGCAGGCTGATAAAAAGCCTCTTTCTAAGTACTAACAATAAAAAAGAAAAAGCAATTGTTCAGTTCAGACACATTGTTGCTTAATCACTAAAGTCATTCTGAAGATGACTGCGAAGTACAAGAACATTTTTCAACAATCTCTACTGTGCATGCATTCAAATACCCTGTTTTAAGAAGATATACTGTGTTGAAACTGACTGATGCTAGAATATATGACCACTGCGTCCCATGTCTAGCAAAAGTGAAAAGCAGGAACTCACACATTCAAAGAATACAGAATTAGATAATCCTGACTTCCTCAATGTAGTTCGCTCAATAGTACTGTGAAGCTTCCTTTGAGGACTTAGTATAGAGCACAGGCTTCATTCCTACCTGTGATAAATATCCAACACTCAGGAAAGGAGATCATGAACCTTCGTCTAAAATGAGAAGATGTTATCTTGGAACCAGGCATCGAAGTCCTTGTGTGTTTTCTGCTCTACTGGTTATTTGGGCAACTAGTGCTACAAAGCCAATTTATCTCTGAGGCTATCTGATCATTTCAGAAATGGGTATTGTAAAAATGACAAGTTCTGTTCTTGCATAGTCCGAATAAACTTACCTATACAAAGTTTGTGCTTCAGTCATTGTTCTTCATCCAGATGTTTCTTTCAGCTAGTTGTTGAGATAAGGAGATGATGCTTTGTGCTTCTTATAAAATAAATATTGAATTATCACTGTCTTTCTGGCACTTAGGCTTGTGCTGCCTTAAAATACATTTAAGCACTAATAAGCTGATATTAAATAAGATAAAAATAAATCTTGCACATCTCCATAGTTGAGGAGGTGGATGGGTGAACTGTTGCTATAATTATACTTCGAGCTAAGTTACAGAAAAAGCTGTGATATTATCCTTTCCTTGCTTTCCTGCAGCTTTAGAAGTGGGGCCAAAGTAGCTGTCAAACAGTAGTATCGAACACAAGGGAAGGTCCAACAGAATGAGAACCACAGCATGTCACCACCAATTCCTGCAATGGGAGGACTGATCTGACCTACATCCTTGTAAAACTTTAGGGATTTACAATTGATGCAATTACCTTCCCTGTACAGATTTCATACTGCATGAAATCCCGTATAAAGTTCTTAAATTCTTTTATGAAATCTAGGAGAATCATTAGACATTAACAGAGTTATATAACTCTTAAAATATTTAGAGTAATTATTTAGCCCACTGATTTGGAAAGTACACGTGAGGTAGAACATGCATCCCTATTTGCTTCTTGTGAAAATAAAAAACATGTATGCATTTGGATGAAGTGTGAAATGTTTATCTTTGTGTTTATATAAGCTAAATAGGTTTATTTCTAGCTCAGGTATAATGCATGCATTCATTTTTGAAATTGTTCTGTACCATATGACACCCTTTATGCTAAATATTCATCTATGAAATAAATCCTGAATATTTAATTAAAATTATGGAAAATGGGAAAAGCTATTAGAATGATAACGATTATTTGTTTTCTTTGTATCTTAATACAGGATCAGACGATTAATCCGCTACAGATACACATGTAAAGGCGTTACTCTCAGTACATCTCAGGTTTGAACCAGTAGATGGCACTGCGGGAATAATGATGGCTTTTTGGCGCACGGCGGGTGTTAAGCACCTCATATTCCACCACGCTGACTACAAAACAATTTTTGTCTCCCACTGGTTTCACCAGTTTAATCCTGTCATACTATGAGTCAGATTTTCCAGGCCTACTTACTACTGCCAGTGAAGGATATACTGAAACTGCTGACACCAAGTACTTAATGTAGTTTATGTTATAGAAATAGTAATCTCCTATATTAAATTACTTGCTCGCAGAAGATACCTTTTCCTAGCAAGTTTTCTGTCATAATATTTACCTATATATCATCAGCTCACATGTTTGTTACTTGGATGAGCTGTCTAACTGTCACCGTGATCACTAGGGCTGCGAACAGTATTCACAATGAAATTCAAGTCAGCCCTTCATCTGCCAGACTGCCAGGGAAACTAGCCCATTTTCTGAAATGAGCATCTTTTCCTTCTGTCCAGGTATCACACTCATTTCCACAGCCCAGGAGCTCGCCTAAAGAATGAAATGAGCTTTTCCTGAACACCAGTGTTTGAAACTCATTCTGGGTTCGGAGAGGCAGGTAGCCTTCTTTCCACGTCACATATCATCAGCAGTAACAAAGTTTCTGAGGGCTAAATAATGCCCTTAGTGGTACCTGTGTGATTGTTTTGCCTGCAAGGCTTTTGAACAGGTGCAGTTATTGGGACTTAGAAAACGATTTTGCCGATGAGGCTCAAGATGGAATAGTATCCAGCTGTCTCAAATAGTTATATTACTTCAGCAAGGCTAAGAGAAATAAAAAAATGGTGTTTATTTTTTTGTCACTAAAGTAAGTAGATATGAGTCTAAAAACACATGAGATTTGATCTCTTCAGGAAAACTGCCGATGATACCGTAATTCTTTTCTGCAGAAAACTGTTCTTCACTTCTTTTTTTTTTTTCTTTTTTTTTTCTGATAACTGGACTTTACAATATACACTATGCATCCTCTAATGGCCTCTGACACACTTTGATCATCACATCTCTCCTTAGGGAAGGTTTTCAAATTCAAAGATTGAAAATATATTACATTTACTACCCACTTGAAGGGTAGCACAGAAAGCTGGGAAGCTTGATGGGCAATTAATTACAAGCAATAACGTATCAGAGGAATGAGAAGTTGAGGATCAGAAGTTTTCTGCAGTGAGTACATATACTGGAAAATAAATATTTCCCTTCACCAGAGAACAAACATCGGCTACAAAGTACTGTGTCCAAGGCTGTATTGAAAGAAGGGGGTTTGTGTGTTGCAATATGTCAATTTGAAAAGTAAACTATCCACGGTATCTGTACTGGATTAGCAGTCTAAATGGCAGAATGAAGCCTAATTGGGCCCTACAGCACTTCTACTGATGGATGGCAGGACTAACGTGCCTTCATCGGCAGAGGTCAAAGTTCTGTCTAAGCCCAAATGGTTCACTAGTTTAATTGGTTCAGGCATACCAAATTTCCTAGCCAGCAAAACGCAAGTGTGCAATAAGAAGAGCATCATAATTGACTGCCTTTGGCTCCACAGAATAAGCAATCAGGCACCCATTTATGGCTGGGTCAAATGATGACAGATTTCAGGAAGAATTCAGAGGGGTTTTCAATTGACAGGACTGTATCTGCAGAAGGATGCTGTAACAACCATCACGCAGCTGCTGTATCCCTTGTGGTAGCACAGTCATAGCTGCAGTCCTGCAGTCATAGCTTTTTCTCACCTACTGAGGCTAAGTCACAGCATCATGTTTTGATCCCTGATTTTGGGACCAGATTTATAGAAGGCTCCATCTGATAATAGATCCTAGAAGAGCAATAACATAGAAAGTAGCCAGCTCCAGACACTGTCTCAGTACTTTGGTATGTCTTATTTGCAACAGAGATGGTGGATTTCATCCCATTCTGCCACTAAAGACCCTTTCCATCTGAAAGATAGTCAGTGAACTGGGGTATAAAAAGAAATTTACTTTTTTTTGTCCTGAATCAAGAAAGTGAGCCAAATGAATATGCATGATATGTTTTTCCATTAAATGTAATTTTATAAATTTAATTTTATTTTGCCTGATAAAAGCCCAGAAATTAATCTCTTATTGGCAGGAAATGAATTACATAAATATTTGAATGTTTATGTCTCCTTGGTTGTTTTAAAAAGTCTTTATCTACTACGCTACACAGTGTTTTATTAGCCACTCAAAAATTAATTAGGAGAGTTTTCCTATTGTTCATTGAATGTAATTGGAATATATTGGAATTTCTGAATAAAACATACCTAGAAAAATTACAAAATAGGAGATGCAATATTGCAAAAAGCAACAACAGTAACTCTCAGCTTTTACTCTGTGTATCTATGTATAATATCCTCATAGAATGTAACTTTCATTGTGATTTTTCTCCCATTGTTAGAGACAGGTTCTTTTATTTTCTTTGCATTTAGGTCTACAATTTCCTCAGGTATAATTTCTTTACTATACATAGTATTTAAAACCAGGTGGAACTCAGATCCTGTAGCCTGGTACAAGTTGCATGTTAGGAATGCAGTTGTGCTCCTGGTGATCACTGAGCAGTGATGTACTGGCGGACATCATCACAATGTGCAGAGATGCCTCGCTTCTCTCTGCTTTGATGACTTCCTCTTTTTTTAAGGATCTTGCTTCTTCCCAGCTAGAATTTGCCCCTTTTGTTTTGAATCACTAATATGTGCAGTGTTTTGCATCAAATGACTGGTATAATAGTAGCGCTTTTCTCATTGCGCTTTCAAGCCATCATTTTGACTTAGTTAATGCTGTAAAACATCTGGTCTCACTCCTCCAGCTTAAGGACCTAACCCCTCAAAACACTCAGGTGTACCTTATTTCAAAGGGTATCAACAGCTTTAGAGCTGATATTTCCACTTCTTGAATTAATTTAATTCACCTTATATTTCCTTTTGAAAAGGTATTCACAACTGAACTAAAGAATCAAGCTAAAGTTAAAGCAAATCTTATTTGTGGTAAAGAAATGAAATCCACAGCATTTTGAACTTCCTTACTGAAAATTTTTAGACTCACTCATTGAGGATCCTTGTCTACTTGAAATACGACTTCATGGTATTGAATGAGACCCAGTGTTTATCTAGCTCAGTATCCATAGCGATCACCCATTCCTCATGCATTCCTAACATTTCTGTTTTTCTAACTGGTGCTATACATCAAGCATCTCCTAACATTTGAATTTTTACAATAGCGGTTAGATATTTTTCTAAGTTCTCTTGATGATCTGATAATTAATTTTTAATCTTGACGAGCCTTTGGCAGTTTCCCTGCCACCCCCTTTCTTCAAGAGTAGTTTCCATTTATCAATATTCAATGAAAAAACACTAGGTTTTCTTATTGCCATCATATTGTCCATCATCTTGGCTTCTCTAGGCCCTGTGAAGAAGCTAACAGTGCAGCACAGGCTTGACCATCCTAAGCATCTTTGTGGCACCTGCAAAAGTTGCTTCTCACTACTCATCCCCTTTCCACATCATTAAGCATCATGACACATACTCTTGTGCCTTGAGGCCCCCACTATTAACCTTTTGCTAGGATTGAAAATTGGCCATTTAATCCTACTCTCTACTTTCTGTCTCCAAGCTAGGTTTTGATCCATGTTACGAATCTGGGCTATGACACATCCTGGTGAAGTCAATGGAGGTACTATAAAACTTAAAGCTAGGTACGTGCTAAAGCTTCCTGTTGAACTCCATCAGACAGAAAAAGTCCTAACTTCTACAAAATAAAAATCTTCTCAGGTTATGGTAAGAAATATTTCTTAAGTACAGTTTTCAAAGCATTCTGAAAGACTTTTTTGAGGTATCTTCATCTTTCTGCATGATACAACTGTCTCCATGTAACTGTGGCAGTAAACTGTCTACTGAATCCATATGATAATATTCTGATGGTGAAGAAATAATTTCTTTCATAATAAAAAGAATTTTCCTAAAGATTCACTTATATAAAAAGTAGAGTCACTATTTTTACTACTTGAAGAAAGAAATAGAAGAACAAAATGAGCTCAGTTTTTGATAGTTTATATGGCAATTTCAGTATTTCAACACCAAACGGCTTGTGGATAACTTCAAACTCAACAACTACCGTATTGCGCCATTCTTCTCATAAGCTACCCTGCCTCCACTCTTGACCTTCATCTTCCACATAATAACTCCAGAGACATATTTGACATTCCTGCATAAAGTGGTATTTTTCCCTTGTGCATGTTGTCGCTTTTCTTTCTGATGTTGAAAAAAGCATTTGTGAGTTATCTTTATTACGTGGGACTTGAAAACAAGTTTTATTGGGATTTTTTTATTAAAGGATATTTTCTTTACGGAAAAGGAATTGCATCTGTGATTGCCTAGCATTTCTGAACTGTAGAGTCAGTCTTGTACCAAGGAAAGCTCTTCGTTGCAGTACATTAACAAGACTGTTAAGTCTAATAGCCTTATCATGCTGGCTCTGAACCTCTCTGTCAGAGTCCAATTACAGTGAATCAGTGGATGCAAGATCCTCTTCTGTGTCTGAATTTTCAGTACCAGTACACAAACAGAGGCATTGTCTCTGTCTCCTGTTCAATTTCGTTATGCAAATTTTGTGCTGTTTAATTTTCTAATATTTTAATTGTTTTCTGGAGAAGTTTGCTTTCTATTTTCTTTCTGTTTTCCCTTTACTTCCCCACAACTAAGCACCTCCATTTCCTACAGTAAGACAAATTGTGCAATTCAGTACAATAATGTCTTTTTGCAGAAAAGAAGTTAAATAAGATCTTACTATAGCTGAGTTGCTATATTTCATATGTGTCTTTTGACTGAAGTGTATATTCTGAGAACCCAGAAGAACAGACATTCTTCACTCATGCCACTTATCCCTTGAAAACTAGCAAAGTGTAACAGCTTCAGTAAATTTTAAAACTCTGGTAGCTTGAACAATAACCTCAGCTTTCCTATAATTGTCAAGTCATTTAGTTTGATGTTTGGTAAACCAGAAAGTCCCTTCTCTTATGCCTTATATTTTCACTACACTTATTATGAGATCATATATTTTGAGACTGTATTTATGATAGTATGTTTTTGTCTAGAGAGAAGGTACCAGGAGAGGTCTTTACATTGGACCAATAAATGACAATGATTTTACCCTTAGTGACTGCAGATACCAAATCCTCAGAAGTGGTTGGACAACTCATAAGAAGGAACTTATAGGTGTAGCTTTCCAAGCCACTGAGCCATTATTATGTGGTGTTCTCCTGGATAAACTTCTGCTGTATGGATTTTTCAGCAGTCCAAGAAAAAAAAAAAACAACAAAACCAATTTCAAGCCCTGGAGACTTCACACTTGGGGGCTGAAGCAAAGAAACTGTTGATCTTTATGATAACTGTGCCCAGAAACTCTCAGCAAATACAGAGGAATTCCTAGAAGCAGATGCGTGCAACTTAAGGAAGGCAGAGGCCACTAGGACAAACAGTCATGGATGTGATTTGACTCGGTTGCATTTCCATAACGCAAGAAGGATGTGTATCTAACTGTGCTTGAAGGAAAGCATAAGGTGAGACTGGATATGTCTGTGGGCTGATTGTTTTAAAAGCCCTTTGACTGCTGTTTTGTTCCAATTGCTGAACAAACAAAAAACCAAACACTCAAACAACCTCAAACAACTTTGTTTTAATAGCTGCTGATCAGCACTGCGGCAGTGGGATTTGAGGACATGACTATTAGAGGAGGTCACAGGGGTAAGGATTTACATGGATGGAAAAAAAAACCCAACAAAACAACACAAAAAGAGCCCTGTACCTGTTCTGAGACATGTACTCCGTGTTTGAGATGCAGTCTCTCATTCAGAGAGACTGCTAAAGCTGGGACTGTTAAAGCTGGAGGAAGTGTGTCACTCACTGTATGCCCATATTCTTATAATTGTTCCCCCTCTTCAGCACTGTTAGGCACAGGATATTGCGTGAAACACCTTGGTATGACTAAACGTGGCAGTGCCCTATGCTCAGTCTGAATGAAAAACATTTAAGTTGCATCCAAAGACAAAGACACGTAACATTTGAGGAATGTAGTCAGAGATACTGAAAAGAAAAAAGTATAGCTAGCTCTGTAACAGTGGTAAAAAGGCAAAATGCTGTTTTGACATTTTCTATTGGGGCATGCTGGTACATACATTTCTACTCCACAACAGGCTTCCTCTGCTCTTTGAGTTAAAAGCTGTAACTGCCTCATTGACCATAGCCATTCTCTTAATAACCTTATAATTCCATATTTCACACACATTTTTTTTCTGTGTGCTCTGCATTATATTTTAGTAAATCCTCATCTCTTTGGCCCATTGTTCCTCAAAATAGAAATGGAAGAAGGATAGTATAATCTAGTATTAATGCCAGTTCAAGAAAAATCATGCTATTGGAAAGTGGAAATGAAAAACTGCCCATTTTCCTCCCCACCAGTGAGCCAGTTCTTCAAATAGGTATACAGAGCAGAATATCTAGCAGTATCATGAAGCTAACCACGGGGAGCTTAAAAAATGTAGCTTTAGCACATCTCCAGCCATGTGCACTCAGAACCTGCATCCTACTCATAATTTATAAACTATTTTTGACTTTTATCTTTTTCGTCTAGAGCTGGCGCACTTTAAAGCTGATGCTGGAGAAAAAGCATATTACTGAAATTCCTAAAAATTGAGACATAAGTAAATATGGATTCAACTGAAGTTTTTCCTCAAAGTCAATACCTCCTTTTAGATTTCTCAAATAAATGCAAAGAAAGCTGCTTTCTATCTTCACAGCAGAGAGGCATCCATTTTAACTTAGCCAGACTCAGCTACAATATAAAACCCACTTCCTCTATGTTCAAAGCTTTCTATTCACTGAAAATCTGTAGCAACTTGAGAAGATGATGGTATGTACTTCTTCAGAAGGGGCAGAACTGACCAAAATGATGAATATAGAACAAGGAAAGACAAATCTACTTCTTAGGACAGGAGAAAGGACTGTAGGATAGCTAAAAAAGGCAGCATTTCTAAGGCAAGGTAATACTTTTGTAAATTTGGACATGATCAGTTCACTGGAATGTAAAAAAATTTGGGAAGTTTGAATCTGAAAAAAATGCAATTTTGATGCTATTGGTTTGCATAGTTCACCATCACACTGTACTACTGAATGGTATTGCTTAACCACTGTTGCTTTCTAGCCTTAATGAATTCTATTCAACAAACCTCACTAACAAATAAACAATTTGTAGTAAATGAAAAAAGACAAACTTTGTGTATGCAAATTAAAGATGAGATCCAAAGGATAAATTGTATTGGGTTTGCATGGCAGTGGGGGGCTACAGGAGTGGCATCTGTGAGAAGCTGCCAGAAGCTGCCCCCATGTCCAATAGAGCCAATGCTAGCCAGCTCCAAGACGAATCCACCCTTGAGCTGAGACTAAACCAATAAGTGATAGTGGTAGCACCTCCATGATAATATATTTAGGAAAGGGAAAAGAACTGCTGTGCAACAGCAGCTGGGAGATAGGAGTGAGAATATGTGAGAGAAACAACTCTGTAGACACCAAGGTCAGTGAAGAAGGATGGAGACAAGGAGATGGAGGCCCCGTCCCTGGAAGTGTTCAAGGCCAGGCTGAATGGGGCTGTGAGCAACCTGGTCTAGTGGGAGGTGTCCCTGCCCGTGACAGGGGTGTTGGAACTAGACGATCAGAGTCCCTTCCAACACAAAGCATTTTATGATTCTGTGATCAGAGCCCTGGACTGTAGTTGCAGGTGCCCTTGTCTAAGCAGCAAGCTATGGTAGAAGGGGCTGAGCCATCTCCAAGTCTCTTTTTTCAGCATCTCAGCTGTGCAGTGTGGAACTCATGGAGCTAATAAAACAGGGTGGAGAAAACAAGAGTAATATATTTTTGTAGTCCAACAATTTTTATCCATTTTAAGTAGTAATGCTGTAATACAAAATATGCATGCAATCCCTAGAGCAGAAACCATATCCTACCTGCTTACCAGTTTTCCCAGAATTCTTACCACAGAATTGTCGTCTTAATTACTTCAGTGAAACAAGAGCATCTATGGAATTTATTGTGGCTCTCCCTTGAGCTATATCCATGATAGTCTTCAGTCACCTTACACTTATTATTTTAGTGCTTACTCTACTGTCCAGAGGTGTGCAGATCAAGGTTCTTCCCTGGGCTCCATGTTTGTCTCTGTAAGTCCCTGGGGAGAACTGATCTGAGACACATGCTCTCAATGTACCTGTGGCATCTGCACAATCAGCCTCTTCCAAAAACATACAAAGGACAACTAGTGCTCTCTGAATGGAGGTGGTAGTGCTCTGATATCCCTACTTTGGTATTTCAGCTTTACCCTGATCAATGCCAGCTCTTCATTTCCTTATCCACAAAGCTGGTGGCTTTAGGTACAAAAACAGCTGATAATTTCTTTGTGTTTCTATATACCACTATTACTCCAGTGAATGTTAGTGTTTGCTGCAAAGCCATGATTTCAGTAGGAGGGGATGATATTTTCCTTGTCACATGCAGAGAACTGTCTGCAGTCTAATATTTAGGACACTCACATAGGAGGTAGAAGATGTGAGGTTAAATCCGCTCATGCTGAGCATAAAAATGACCTTGGGTCTTTTGTTTACAGAGCAAGTACTCTAATAAGGGAACTATAATAACAAAGGTCAGCAGGAGAACCACAGTTTCTTCATTTTGAAGAAGGTGGAAGCTTCACCTGCATTTTTTCGTACGGCTTGTGTCTACTACACAAGCACACTGTACGTACAGCAAGATTAGGGGCTCCGTGGGATATCAGCATGGAATCAGTCTACCTCTCATATCCTGACATGATTAACTGAGTCCCACAGCCCAGAGTTTTGTACACGTGTACTGATACAGAAGCTTCCAGGAACTTTCAAGTCTAACAGGGACATGCCGGTGGCCCTGAAGTGCTTCCAGAACAGAGCTCAGCAGCTGAGCACTTTCTTGTCTTGAATTTTTAGGATTTTTTTTTCTCTGCAATCCACAAATCCATTTTTTTTTCCTGGCCTGTTAAGTTTCTGCCCACCACTGTTTACAGATCTCTTCTCCAAGCTTATGAAATGGAGGATGGAGAGCAACTGCATCCAAGTCCTCATGGTGCATAAAGAAACTAGACTAGAGAGTTCTTTCTTTCCCTTTTTTTTCTCCTCTTTTGCCCAACTTCCTACTTTCAGTTATTTAGGTAGTACTGATATGAACAGACATTTAAGGTCATTTACAGCAGGGTCCTAGAAACAAGGACAAAGATAGCAGTAATCACTGCTTTTTTATTGTTAGCTGAATTGGTTTTTTACACTTTGTTTCGTAGAGTGCAAGTTTTCAGTGAAGCATCTCTTAGTATGATTATGATCTTTTCACCTGCAGAATAACCTCTGCAATCAAAAATCAATACTCATGGAATGGGCAAATCAGACTGTTCCTGCCCACAAGTATCTGCAGCAATATGTTTTAAGCAGCTGTTGATTTGCTTTGATTTGGAAAAATGGCTTGTCTGCAGAACTGTGTATGTATTTATGTACATGGTAGTTTAAGCTGTAGTGAAAAATGCCAGAGCTTTAAAACTGTAATCTAAAAACAGGGATGGGAGAGATTTCTGGTTTCCAAATGACAAATGACATTTCCACTTTTAGTCTCAGAAAAGAGTACTTCTATCGTGTCTCACAGTGGAGACATTTTAATGGAGGCTGTTTTAAAGGCTTTTATGAAACTGTCTGTGTCTCAGCTAGTTGAATTCCTGGTAAACATTGCACCTGGTTTTACAAACAAACAGCTATTAAGGACAGTACTACCACCACCATCAATAATAAATAAATAAATAAATAGATCCCTAATTCACATTTCAGTAACAATACAGAATGAATAAGCACACAAATATTATTTCCCACCATAAAGTTTATACTGACTGTTATTTGGGATAGCCAGGATAGATCTGCCATTAACACACATAAAGATAAAATCAAATTTGTGTAGCATTCAGCACAAAACCATCACCTGGATTTACCCTCTCTTCACATCTTAAATCAGAAACAAATCCAGTAATGTGGATAAATGGATGCATTCATGATTCACACCTGAAAAAGTAAGCCTGATGCAGACTTGGATCAACATGATATTAGCATTAAGAGTGTACATAAATAGCGGCATGCATGAAAACAATTTGCAGTACAGAACAAGAAAAACGAGAGTTTATTCATCTTTAAAAATCCAGGAGCTATTTATGCATGTCATCATTTGCAAGTTTATTTGTTAAATGATATATACACATACACACATATGTACATGTACAACATCGGTGTAAGGCAGTGGGCAACATGTGCACTTCATATACACATTTTGACTCTTTCAGACTCTCAGAGGTTTTATACAGTTACCTTTGAATGCCCAAAGAGAACTTCTGCATGTCCTTTTCACCTCTGGGTATGCATGCAAACAAATGCACATAAACCCCATAATAATTATTTAAAAATTACAAAGGTTTACATACAACAGTACCTTGAAGCAGACCTAGTGTAACTGATACCAGTTCTGTCAGCACCAGGCAAGCTGCTCATTCTGATGTTGCTCAGAGTTACTGAGTTCATATGTTGGATTTCTGTATCCCAGCACTGCTACTAGACTGTCTTTAGGTGCCAGTGCCTGGCTGCCATCAGTGCTGGAACCACTGACTAACATTTGGTATAATGAGCACTTCTTTTTTTTTTTTTTTTTTTTTCTGCCCTATGGGTTTTGGGTTCCTCTGCAAATGGTGTCAATTGGTGAGAGACAGTCTTCCAGCAATGGTGTCCAGTTACCAGCACAGCTGGCATCAGCAGGACCTGGGGAAGGCAAAGACAGATGGCGGTTTAAAGGACAAGTCAGAGTCACTGCCAATCGATAGCAGAGTATCACCAATTGTAGTAAAGTATGTCTAGCATCTAAGGGAATGAAATGAAAAGTGACAGATACACCTAAATGTAAGAAAGAGACTGAAATCCCAGTCTGGAAGGATGTGGGCAGAGCAATATAGTGCTGTAGAAATCTGTGTCAGATCTCCTGCTATAAATCACAGGAATAACAATATAGCTGGAGGCTGAATTCAGACTGAGGTGCTGCTGGGTACAGGACAAAATGTTCAGAAAGAAAAACCAGCATCACTAACAGGAATGGTTGACATTGCGTAATTTTGGTGCGGTTTTAATCAGCCATGCAGGGGCTTTGGAAGAGGCAAAGAAGTTGGACATTATCGGAACATTGTTTTCTGCCTGCGTTTTGTTCACAGTTCAAGACATACTTTATCTTGCCGATTCCGGGGTATTTCTGTGGGGAGCTGAGTGCGACCAAGTGTCTCTGCTTTCTTTGTCAGTGAAGAGCACTCAGTACTCTGTGAGAGAGCTCTGCATCTTGGCAGATCAAGCCCTTGGGGCCTTATTTTTTTCAGAGCAAGCTTCAGTTGGAAGCACGAGTGGCACGAGTAAGCTCTATCTGCAACAGTTCAAAATGTCATTAATATTATCACACAGTCCCAATTCTGCTGTCACTTTATACCAGTCCTTAATTAAAAGCTTGTCCACATTTTTCTATTCCTACAAGTGTAGGTCTTTTACTGCAGCCCTCTTAATGGGGATTAGTTGCCTGAAATGATGCATCTTACAGCCGGGAGGCAAAGAGCTGCTGCTGTTTCTGTTTTCTTTAGCAGTGGGAGCTGCCAGTGATGCACCCCGCTGTGCAAGGGAGGAGGTCTGCCAGGCTCTGTGGCCAGGAATTGTGTGGTAGGAGCAGAAGTTCAGCATTTCTCCAGGGGCAGCTACTTCATAGGCTGTCAGGCGGCGATGAGGCTTTTGATCCTGCAGCCTACTTGAATGCCAGAGTCTATGTTTTGCTTTCCAGATACAAGAAGCAAGCATATATTATCAGTGTAAATGGCTTTAACTTTAGATTAAAGGTAACAGCCAAACAAGGAAGAATAAAAGAGCCGTCTCCTGGAGAGAGGATTCTTTTATGCCTGCAAATGACCCAGCACACTTCTGGGTGTTGTGTGTGAACAACACAAAATGAAATATATTTTTAAGACATCCTGCAGTTGTGGTATAGTAAAGTAAGTCAATAGGGACCAGTGTTAGCCATTTCTACATGCAAGTATTTAAAGCTTTGCTTAGCTGCTGCTATGTGTAACTGTTGTGCTAAATGAAACATTTTCTTGCCATTTTAATCTATTTAATACAACTACATCCAAAACATACAGTAATCAGAATTCAGGAAAGAATCAGTTTCCATTTACTTTAGCTCCCCATAAGAAAGAGAACATTCTCTGTAGACATTATCAGAAAATCATAAGCTTTGATACACATTTTGAATTATGTAACATAATTTCATAAAACCTGTAACCCAAACGCACATCTGAGGAATGTCTTGACACATACAGGAAACATTTTTCTGTAAAAAATACACAATTGCATTGAGGAAAAAAATTAAAAGGGTTTGATGGGGGAGATTTCTTTTGCATGGGTTTTGTTTCTATACAAGAGCATGAATTTTCCCTTAGGGTAGATTTATTAACTTTGCAAAGCTGATGCTACAATATTGCGTATGATTCATAAGGACTACCATAAATTGCTACCATTTGACAGAATTTATTACATGTATTTGGAACAGTTTATTTAACTCCAAGGGTAGATAGATTCTGAACTTTATTTACCATGAACTTTTCCACTGCATTTCCTCTATAACTACCCATGCCTCAACACACCATTATTTACAAATGCTTTTGACTGTGTATTACATCTGGACAACTGAGAATTACACAGTCAGTTTTATTTTCACTTGTGTATCCTTGCCTATGCCCTTACCCGTATCCCTATAACCATTAAGCCTATGAATAACGATGTAACTGGAGTGCACAGTTCTATGGTGGCAGTTAGTATGAGACAGGTGAATGCTTCCTGCTGTTTAAAATACAGTTGATGCAATTTTATATCTGGAGCTTTTCATTGTTCCGTAGTTAATCACGTACCAGTTTATAGCATGCATTTCTATCCAAATTTTGTGACACTTTACCAAATGAATTCCACATTGTATGATAAATCACTTTGGTTCTTTCCATTAATATGCTGAAAACAAAGTACTTATTTTCATGCTTAAATTTTAATGTTCAAATATAGTCTCAGGAAAGTAAGATCATAACTGCTTCCCTGACTTGACCTGTGCATTCCCTTTTGTTCAGAATAGCTACAAGCTTGATACTGTAGTTTGATATAATGCTGCATTTCATTAATTCAGGAATATTGTCTCCTCTATTTTTTTCTTGCTCTTTATTTTAAACATGCTCTTAATATGTAGCACTATTCACCTACTCTGTGAATGTGTCAGTTCTGTTAAAAACTCTGTGCATTTTTCTTAGGTTTTCCTTTTTTTTTTTAAAGCATGATAAAATGGAGGGGTTTTGAATTTGGCCTTTGCTGATGGTTAATGATATCCAGCTAATGGGATCATCTGATTTTTGTTCCCATCAGTTATTATTACTTTACTGGGTTGTAATTTGTATTTCTTACTGTTTTTAACTTTGTCTAGCAAAGTAAGTACTCGTAATTGAATAATTGATTTTTGTTGGATGTATGTTGTTAAAATAAACTCATGTTCAGTTTTTCCCTGTTATAGTCCTTCTTCTATGTATTGTGTATTATTTTAACTGAGTCCTATCTTTCAGTTTCATTAGAACTTAATATGGCCACTGTATATATAGAAGCTATACTGTCACTGGTCATTGGTATGCACGTCAAGATCTGCTGAATTGTTCAATATTATTCAAAGTGTAATCAATGTAATCTTCAGAAACACTATTTCTATTGATGAGTGATGATTTCTTCCTGATTATAGCTGGTTTCATTTGAATTATTATTTATATTCTTTCCCAAGTGAGTAGTATTAAAAAAAGGCTGATTTTTTTTTTGACTCATTGTAAGTCTTTGCTGAATAATGTTGAAGAATTCATTAGGCCAATAAACGAATACCAAAAAAGTGGGGGTTATTTGATCATCATCAGTATAGACCTCTGAATAAAGTAACTATACTGAAATTTCACATAAGATCTAACAAAGTACACCAGTAGGTTTATTTTATTCATTTACGTGTTTTAAGTTCAGAGTATTCGTAAGCCCTTCGGTGTGTTAGCAGCTAAGTCATTAAAAAAAAGCTTTCCTGACATTTAAGTAGGCTATAAACTTTCTGCAAGTTACTTATGCTGGGTGATTTTCACTGAATAAGCACAAACAAGCCTCAGTCCTTAAACAAGTGTCCCTATGCCTCATATTATTAAGTTGAACAAACAGGATATAGTTTCAAGTTTAGCTTTTATTATTAGCTTGAAAAATATAGCACAAAAATCTAATGATCAAAAGGGTATGCTTTTATTATGAGCCTCGTAATATAAAAATATACAATCATAAAAATCATGCAACAAAAGACATCAGAGAAGAGGAGTTTTATTAGAAGACCGGATACCTACTGTATATTGTGTTAACTCAGGGAAAAATAGTCCAGGGGTTTTATCCAGCTCCGATACGGAATTTTCTGATCTTAAGGTAAACGTAACTAAAATTTGGAAGGAGTCTTTAATACTTTGGAAAGTTTTTGTTTTTGCTGCTGTTTTTATGTTATTCTGGCATCTCTAGGACTTCAACCTGTTCATCAGAGCTGAAAAAGGTTTTGAACCCTCTTTAGCATAAAGCTAAAGTGAGAAGCAGAGTCTGTGTTGCCCATGACGTGGCAAGCACTGTGTGGTTGTCAGGTGATACCCAAGGAAGGCATACGGAGTGATGACTAACAGAACAGGACATCTGCTTATTGAGGGTCAGGTGCTAACATTTCCCACTGATTATATGAGAAAACAGTAGCAATCAATTATCAGGAACCTCCATTCAACAAGGATTTGCCCTTCTCCCTCTGTTGAAGATAGACTTACAATGTTGCTCTGTTAAAAAACAAGGAGTGAAGCAAGAAAGATTCAAATTTTTGAGGTTTTTTTGTTTTTGTTTTTTTTAAATTGCCTAGTATTTTAAATAATTCTCCACCAATGAGAGTAAGAGCCTGGGATATCACGTCCTTCTCTGCCTTAGCAGGTTGAAACCAGAGCACGCAGGCTGAATGTACCTTTCAGTCTTTTGTTTGAAGCAGAGCCCTTCTGCAGCTAGAAGTGCTAGGGTTGCCTGGCCAGAGAAGTGGCAAAAAGATGTTTGACTGTCACTGAGGATGGAATAAAGTGGTGCTGCATTTTGCAGTAGCTATCGCTGGTCAATGACCAGTAGTTATTACGGAAGGGGGATGTTGATCCTGAGCATTTTCCTTTAATCACTTGCCCTGATTATGACTGCAGGATAAGACTTGCTCGTGCTTGCTTTCTTCTGTGCTGCATTCTCCTGTTGCCCTTCAGCAGGGGAAGTGCTTTTACTCGGAATACCTCCAGGTAAGGCAATTCAGGATCATAGGATGTGGGAGGGATGGAATAAGTATGCTTGAAGGTTCATCATTCCCCTTCTTTTTTGGTGTGTCCTTAGAGCATAACTCACTCAAGATAAGGAATGGCAACTCTCTTTCTCACAGCAGAAAGTTTTGAACATTTTTTTCATAGTTATAGGTGCCCATGCATAAGCACATAGGTGATATTAGGGACTTACAATGGTAGGCAATGCTACAAAACAAACAGACTGGATTTCTGCATGGAAATCAGGGAATCTCTTCTGGACAGGTGGAATGACAAGTCAGATAAACTGACGAAAAAGCCTGAGGCGCACAGCCAGATGCCTAGCCTGCTTGCTAAAACTTTAGACTTGCAAATATCCTGTCATTTTCTTAGTTTGGTTTTTATTGTGGGTTTTTTTTTAAATATTTTTTTTAACCTTTACTCTTTGACATGAGATCACAAGAAGACAAAAGCACTGAAATTCCCAATCTATTTTAAACATGTTTGTGAAATATCTCTTAGGTTTCTTGCTTGACTAGAGTTGGGCTGAAATGCAAAAGTCTCACATTTCATGCTGTATGTCACTCAAGGTCTTGTTAGCTCAAAAGTCTCAACATTTTTTTATGGTTCTGGCTTATTTACTTCAACAGAAAATTTTACTTGGAGTTTAAAAGGCACTTTGTTTCCAGTAGAATTCATAAGATTCATGTCCATATCAAGCTGTGAAAATTTATTCCTCAGCAGCATAAGTATTTTCCACAGCTGAAGTAAAAGGCTACTGCCCTTTAGAAAAGGTATTGTAAGTCATATTACATGTGTATTTGTAACTTAGACTGGAACACAAAAAATAATTTAGGCATCCGATTCCTGTCCGCAATAGATGGAAGCAGAATTATGGGACCCAATCTCAACCACTTTGTAATAGAATAGTACTCCATATCATATCTTTTAATGCTTACGTTTCTATTGCAATCTTTTTCTTTTGTCTAGGTGTGGCCTCTAAAATCACAAATGGTATTATTTGTGATTATTGTCGGTTAGGCTTTTCCCCTTGCTGGGACAGAAATCTTTTGATGGTCACTAAACAATACATGGTTGTGAGCATCTACCTGCAGCTTGCTAGGATGGTGCCTCAAATCTGTCCTCACTGTCTTTACAGGCCCACAATTTCCCCATGCTACAGTTCTTGTTTTTTAACCCATTTTTCTTACCACCCCTTCCTCCCATTGTATTTATATATTCCTGTTTCTCACACAAGAGCAGGGATTATCTCACCTAGTTTTCAATGTCTACATCCAGAGTAGCCAAGCTATACTCTCCTAGTTAATAAAAAGCTCTTTAAAACCAAATTGTAATGATCTATTACGAATAACACCAGTATAGCTGATCTGACTTTGAATCAGGGAATGTGGTAAGTGACCTGCGTAATTTCTCTCTGTTCCTATCCTCTGTGGTTCAATTCCAGTGTAAAGTGATCAGACCTGTCAAGTTTTGAGTTTTTACAGTAGCAGAATTTGGGATATTGCTGGAGAAAAATTTAAAACCAGTTTTCAGGTGAGGCAAGGTTTTCACGGATAATTTTCTTGGATTTTGCTACTTTAATATTAAATATTGTCAGAATCTAGGTCTCAGGATATGGTTCAGTGACTTTATTTTATATAGTGGACAGTTATGTGAGTTCACAATAATAGTAGTTATGCTTGTATTAAGAAAAGATTGAACAAATCCCTAACTTGTTATTTAGATTTAGTCCTTGGGAAAATTCTATACAGAGATTTATGGTAAACACAATGATAAACTGATGCTGGATACAATCTTTTGTCACTAGTCTGTGGCCGTTTTTCTCTAAACTAGAACATTCTTTTGAGCAGAATAACATACTGTGTCATTAAAGGTGGTTTATGTGCTGAAATAGAAACTGATTTTCTACAAATACGTTACTTGTAATTGATTGCTGCAGCCCAAACCCAAACTTAAAAAATAATACCAAGACACTTGAGGAGGTAAAAAAGCCTTCATATTTTAAAGGTAAAAAATATTGTGATGTTCCTCCTTTTTTTTCCCCCCTCTCTTTTATGATTTCTATTTGATATAAACTTGTCTTTCTGCCTTGTTATCTCCATCTATGGTGGTGCTTTCAGATGCAATTTACTGAGCAGTGGAAAACTTAATTATTCTTCAAGTGGACAACACAGGTCTTCTCCAAGTAATATCATATCTTGTAATAGGTGTCATGGCATTCAACAGAAAGAGTAATTGCATACACTAGGAAATATTTTCTTGGGTTAGCAAATACATGTCATCTGCTTGGTGACCTGTTTCTTTGTTACATTTTATTAAAGGTTTGTGTTGTGGGTTGGTTTGGGATGTTGTTGTTGGGGTTTTTTTTTGTGGTTGTGTTTTTTTTTTTTTTTTTCTAATATTGTCACACAGATAAAGGGCTTTGTAATATCTGGGCGACTTTGACTGGTATAAAATCATTACAGATTATTTTTTCCCTCCTGCCACTATTTTTCATTTTGAAGGTGGCAGAAGTGTCCTCTTAGATCATAACTTCAAGTACATTCTTATTCAAACAGGGAGACAAATAACAACCCAAAGGTCTAGTTCAGAGCAGTGTTCATTATCATCTTGTTCTGTACTGTAAATTACAAGAATTCAGTTTGTCAAAATACTCTGTATCAAAATGTTAACCCTATGTGGTGCTTGGGGAAGTTGTATACAGCAAAGAGGAAAGGAAAAATGTGGAATGATGGTAATTATTTTTAACAGAATTGATAGTAATGTGAAGCAAGTAAGAAAAAGAAGATTTTACAGGCAGGGACAGCTACAGTATGACCTGGAGGAAATATGGGTCATGAAAACCACAAGTGGGTTATCAATTGTTTATAGTACTGTAGATATCATACTGGAGGCAGGACAACAGCATAATAAGAATCAGGGTATAAATACAATTACAAGAGCAGACATCCTTCAGAAAACAGCGTTAATACAACTGACTAATACAGTGGGGAAAATAACAACATTTTACCCTCACTCATAAGACTTGGTTATGTGGCAAACTTTCTTAGAACAAAAATAGATATTTAAATTCATCAAGAAAATGGTTATAAAACTATACTCAAAGAATATAAATAAGAATTAGAAAATACAATTAACATTATTAGGAGTAGGCATATATATTTATATAGCTGCACAGCCAAAGGTAGTTAAGCTAGGTTGTATGATTTAAATGTAATAGAAAAATAAAAAAAAAAGAGCAACTAATCATCCTTTCTCCTTGTATCTCTGCTACCTTCCACCAACATAAAAAAACCTGGAGTTAAATGCCAACATTTTTTTATGAGTATATATATATAGTATATATATAAAATGAATATGCATTTCTGTTATGCAATATTAGTTTGCTGATAAAACCAGTATTCTAATATGAAAAGTAGTATTTAATATGTATAATTCTTGTCTCATAGTGTTTGAAAATGCTATTAGGAAGAAAACTATATTATTTATTTCATTGTTTTGATAATATATTAAATCAAATAACTATCTTTACTGGTCTTAACCAAATATCCTAAATTCTGAAACTTGAATTTCTTTCCCATAAAACAGTGTTCTCTACTGTTATCATAATAATTTTATTTGAACTTCAGTAACTAAAGTAAATACTATACTTAAGAACTTTCAGTTTAAGTATAAATGTGAAAAAGATACATTTTCTTCAAGCTATTCCTCATTTTTGCTCCTCTTTTTAAAACAAACGTGTAATCCCAACCCCTTTACCTCTGATGATGTTGTTAGGAAACAGAAGAAAGGACAAGACTCATACATGCACACACACATATATGTGCACAGAATGGGAGCGGGGCGAGACTCGCTCCCCAGCACCACTCTGGTGGGTTGTCACAGACCAGCCTGGGCAAACATGGTGCTCACCCCAGTGAGGCTCAGCGTCAGGCTCTGCACAGTGCCTCGGCCCTGACATGGGCTCTCTGCTCATGTGCAGTGCCAGACGTCCATGTAATGGTGTTTCCTCAGGCTTTTATTCCTGGAGAGGGGTTTGTAGTCATCAGTCAAGTCAGTCCATGGTGATATTACAGAATCACAGAATTATAGGGGTTGGAAGATCTCCCTGGAGATCATCTAGTATAACAGCCCTGCCACAGCAGGGTCACCTAGAGCAGGTTGCACAGGACGCGTCCAGGCAGGTTTTGAATGTCTCTAGAGACAGAGACGCCACAATTTCTCTGGGTAGCCTGTTCCAGTGCTCTGCCACCCTCAAAGTAAAGAAGTTCCTCCTCATGTTTAGATGGAACTTCTGATGTTCAAGTTTGTAGCTGTTACCTCTTGTCCTGTTACTGGGCACCACTGAAAAGAGCCTGGCCCCATCCTTCTGGCACCCACCCTTTAAGTCTTTGTAAGCATTGATAAGACCCCTCCTCAGTCATCTTTTTTCCAGACTGAAAATACCCAAATCCCTCAACCTTTCTTCGTGAGAGAGATGTTCTAGTCTGCTAATCATCTTGGTAGCCTTTTGCTGTAGCTTCTCCAGCAGTTCCCTGTCCTTCTTGAACCCTGGAGCCCAGAACTGGACACAGTACTCCAGATGTGACCTCATCACGGCAGAATAAAGAGGGAGGATGACCTCCTTCAATATGCTTGCCACACTCTTCTTGATGCACCCTAGGAAGCCATTGGCTTTCTTGGCCACAAGGGCACATTGCTGGTTCATGGTCATCCTGTTGTCCACCAGGACTCCCAGGTCTCTTTCCAAGAGCTGCTATATTACACTGCACCTTTCCGTCAGTCTCATCGGTCATTGTCCTGTCACTTGTTGGACCAGGGCCCCTACCAAGGCTTATCCCATTCAGTTCTTGTCCGAGTTGCCCTGTCTACCATGGCTAATAATTCTCAGTCTTCAGCTCTTGGTCAAGGCAAGGTTATGATGCTCCCGTGACATCTGCCATTTTCCTAGTTGGGAACAAAGTCCTATTCTTTTACCCACCTGCTCCGTTCTGCTTCAGAGTGTAAAGAGAAGCCAGTATTGACTATTCAGACATGAAAATCCTGGATCCAGGAAACCCATAGTGATAGCTGATTGAAGCTCAAATACTGATTTTGATATTGCAGTTACTGGGAAATATAGGTGATCCAAACAAGACCAGAGCTCAGTTTAAATCCTTAAGTCTTCTTATTAAATCAGTACTGGAATGAACACATTTGCATGGATATCAGCTAACAGCTAGTACAAACTGGGCAATTTACATTCAATTTCCTAAGCAATTGCAGATCCAGCCATCCTCTGCCACACATGCAGTTTCCACCAGAGATGGGTCAACAGCACCAGAGATGAAGTCACAAGAAGAGTACTGCAGTATACAAACTATTTTGTTTTCCTCTCACCTCCACTGCTGTGGATAGAAGAGTGCTTTCACTTTGTTCAGGTAAACCTCTATATTGTCTTTATAACCAGCTCTCTTACCTTCTTGCTTATTCTGTTGCATTCTGCCCAAAGTCTTATTTGGTTAGGCAAAATGTGCATCCTGAAGTGAAAACTTTGTGAAAATTCCTTGTTCTCCCACACTAGAAGGTCATGTTCCATTGCCCTGATAGTTAATAAATAAGTATTTCAGGTTTCACTTCTGCAATATGTAAACAACGATGAACAGTCTCAGTGTATCTAAGGCAGGCAAGCAATGATATTTCTAAGTGAGAAATTGTTGTTTGAGCGTCTGTTGAACGGAATAACTGCACACAGCATATGAGGGATTAGACTCAGAAATAGTGCATTTAAAAATGCTTTTATGATATATTATGAAAGCCAGAATTCTCACTATTGTGGATTTATAGACCAGTTATTTTAATTTAATATTGATTATGGATCATAGGAATAGAGTGACTATCAGGCATAAAAAAATGAAACCAGACACACCTCAAGCTCATAGTCTGTATTTATAGAGAGGCCTTATTGATTTTTCTCTGTTATAGTACTTCTGGTAGAGCTGAATTAAGTACTGCTATATCCTAAGAGACAAATCTTCTGTCTGAAATCCTGTTTTTATTTTCTTTTGGAAATTTATTTTCTAAAACAGACCCCAACTTCGAAAACTGCTGAGACTATCACATTTAAACGAATGCATTATCCTCACATTGAAGTGTAGTTCTGCTCTAGCTGGGGAAATAAAAGGTGGCTTATCTTGTTAAATATAGAACATGACATTATCCAGTGGGCTGTTAGTTTAGCATTTCCAAATGCCTTATGAAAATTTCACATCTAGATGTTTTTAGGGTAGTGAAATTAACACTTTCATATGGGATGAAATTCGTACTATTATGTCACAGCAGGCTATACAGCTTAGTTAACCATCCTGATAAATAGCAAAAAAGCTTGGATGCTCTGGAATAGGATTCTTCCCCACTGCCTTTGCTGCCAGTTGCTATTAATCTCCACTTAAAACTGCGTGGGCAAAACATCAGCTGGAATGTTGTCACCAATTTGAGCTACTGCAGAAGTATCCACAGAAGAGCAATGAGAAGAACTGGGATGCTACAAAACCTGGCATGAAAGCAGAGATTGAAATATCCAGGGTTTATTAGTTGAGGGAAGGGAATGGTGATAGATGGGGGTGTGATATCAACCTTTAAGTATGTAAAAGTTTGTTGCAGACAAGAAGAAAACAATGTATTACCCAATTGAAAATAAAGTGAAAGGATTTATTCTGATCACGAAAATTTATGTTATATTTTAGGTGTAAAAAAAGACACAAAGAAAAGTGCTGAAACAGGCTGCCCAGAAGTTGTGCAGTTTGTAAGTAGAGAACTTCAACAACACATTAGACAAATATCCCTGGAGAATGAGAGGAATCTATAGCAACGTCTTTTTGGGCAGGAGCATAAATTTAGATTATCTTGTGAATCTTTTTGAAGCTTTATTTTATTTATTTTATTGTAGGTAATTTTTTGCAAAAACACCTGCTTCCAAACAAATGAAGGACTGCAGAAGGGATTTCTAACCTCAAATGGATGGGATAAATAATGGATTCCTGGATGAGAAAGAATTATCTGCCACAGCATTACCTTTCCCTTTCCATCCTTGTGGTTTATGTTCACATGACAACATTAAAAACACCATTTAAGACTTAGACTCTGGAATTCTAAGAGCTGTCAGGCCTGAGGTGTTTGAGCATATTCCTAGGGAAAGTCTAGGGAACTTTACTGATGAAAATTAACTTTCTAAGTTTTTTTTCTACAGGGTTAGGAAGCAACACTGCAGAGCATTAAAAAAAAAAAAAAAAAAGCAGATTTTTCTCATTGATTCCTGAAATTCAGGTGTCTAAGCTATAAGGGTATTTAGAGACCCTATAAATCTCTTTTGTAGAGAACAGTCTTTTTTTTTTTTTTTTTTTTTTANTTTTTTTTTTTTCCTTTAAAACAGGTATTGAGCTTTGAGCCATTTAAAAGTACTTGAGATGACTGAATCTGTGGGTTTATGATTTTTGCATACCTAATGAAGCCACCCCTGCCTTCGCTTCAGTTGGATTTTGCCTAAATAGAGAAAGCAAGATCAGGAGCTCAGAGGCTCTTGGAGAAGCTCAGAGTAGTCTGACATGACACACGTCAGAGTCAGACCAAAGCTCACACATCTGCTTCCTGGCATGGTAATTGCCAGCCCTCAACTCCCCAGATAGCATGCTTTATAGGACAGAGGCTCATTTGTCAGACATCAGCTGTTAAGAAAACATCATTAGAAAAGTTTAGGGCATATAAAATACTCTGCAGTAGTTTTATTGCCCTGTTTGTGCACAAGCCTTTCTTGGGTGGCAGCTGTTGGGAGTTACTACTGAGTTTGAGACAAGGAAAGATGATATGTGGTTACATGTAGAAGATGTACAGTGGGGAGAAATGGTTTATCCAGAAAAGGAAAGCCTGTTTGAGAAACTTTTTGGTGTCAACTGCTATCTTACTATCTTCCATTTGAAAGTTTGGCTACATTCTTGATATCTCCACTGAGGCAGGAAGGTGGAAAGAACTTCAGAGAGGAGGAAAATGTCCTTTAAAAATAAATTTTAAACACTACTTATCAACTAAATATCCTCTAGCCAACAGACAGGAATTCTGATGACACAGTGATGGGTGCAGCTAGGCCAGATAAGATAAACAAACAGCATCCTCAGGCCCTTCAACTATAAAGGTAACTTTATCACTTTTCAGGTTAGCTTTGTTCCTCACTTTAAAGTAATATTTACATTAAAAAGAGACTCTGGTCCTTCTGAAGTGTTATTGAACTGAGGCAGCCTGGAGACGGGAGACTCTTCATGTAATCAATGTTTTCCTTTAGAGTTCAGCATATTTGTTAGCAATGTTTCTTATGCAAAAATGTGTTTAATGTATTGTAGAAATAATACGCTTTGTAAGAGGCACTGTAAAAACATACTGTGATAGTACATCCTTGGAGAACTTCTTTTGTCATTGTTTCTGATCACATTTAAGAAAAGATGTTTTGGAAGAAGAGAAGGTTGTATGACACACATATCTAACTGCAGTTTCCATTCCCACTTGGTGGCCAGAAAGACCTTCTTGACCATTTGACAGAATAATATTGCAGATGTTGTAGATATCACCACTTTGCTGAGAAATCACCTATTAATGTGAGGCTATTGCAACCACAAAAAAGAAAGACTTGAGTTAATCTAAAATAGGTCTTCAAATTTGAAACAAATTTTTCTGAAATAAAACCAGCAATTAAAAAGAAATAGCAACCATTTTTACAATCAAAATTGAGATAATAAACAGCAGAAAATAATAGCAATATTTTTAATATAAATATCAATAACTTATGAAATTAACATATACAGTGACATTGACAGTGCATTATAACAGTCATGCAGTTTTAGAAATATTCTATTAAACGTTTGGATTTGAAATCTGATTCTAGATGTATATAATAAGCATTCAAAATGCTTATATTTTTCTCATCATTAATTACAAATATATTAGTTTGGCAAGGCAAATGGCTTTGCTTGTATTTCCTGTGTTTCACCCACACTTCAGAAAAAAAGCAGCGGATAATAGCTGAAAGGGGAAAGTAAGTAAAAGGAATCAATCTCATTTCATGGCGGAACCAGGAGGTGCTAGCTCTTTTCAGATGCCAACAAGAAAGGCACAAACACTTTCAAGACAGATAACTATTTATTGATGCAGTGATGGAAAAGGTGATAGCAGGATATAAAACCTTACATACCTTTTGATGCAGAGAAACTTGAGATACTGCGGTATTGGATGGACCTGTGGTCAGGGCACAGCATGCTGCACAAATCCTGTCCATGGTGAGCTTTGGCAGCTCTAAGGCCATGAGTATTTTTACAGGGGCTTCCTCAAAGTACAGGTTTGTCAGGTGCTGACAGCAATAACACCGATAATATGCTCATTGATTAACCATATACTGACTATGTGTATGTTGGTTAATTATATTATTTATTAGATATACCTTGTCGTCACATAGTACTCATGATATAAGAGGTATGCACCAAATTGTGCATGATGTGGATCACTATATCCTTGTGCTGGTGTCTTGTGCTTCTTGTCCTCTATGCTGACTAGTACAAGTAGGAAGGATTAAGTCTATTTATTGAAAAGTCTGATGCCTATAGCTCATGATGCTGTGAGGGCATTTTCTTTTTCTAGGTACAGGTCTTTGGACATGCAGAGTAGAATAGAAAATAAATGTGTAATGTGAAATTCTAAGCAATGCAAGATGGTTTCTACCGAAAGAGAAACAAATCATAACCATAGAATCATAGAATACCTGTTTGAAAGGGATTTCAAGGATCGGATCATCTGGTCCAACCTTTCTTGGCAAAAGCACGGTCTAGACAAGATGGCCCAACACCTTGTCCAGATGAACCTTAAAAGTGTCCAATCCTGGGGAATCCATGACTTCCCTGGGGAGATTATTCCAATAACTGATTGTTCTCGTTGTGAAAAATTTTTCTCTTGTGACCAATCAGAATCTCCCCAGGAGTAACTTGTACCTGTTACGCCTCGTCTTTTCCATATGTCTCCTTGTACAATGGGCATCTCCATCTTTTTTGTAACCACACTTTAAATACTGGAATGTAATGATAAGGCCTTCCCTAAGCCTTCTCTTCTCAAGGCTGAGCATACCCTGTTTTCTCAGCCTTTCTTCGTATGGCAGGCTTCCCAGTCCTTCGATCATCTTGGTGGCCCTTCTCTGGACCCTCTCCAGCCTGTCCACATATTTCTTGTATAGTGGGGACCAAAACTGAACACAATCTTCCAGGTGTGGCCTGACAAGCCCAGATTAGAGTGGGATAATGACTTTTTAATCTCTGTTTGTGATACCCTTGTTGATGCAACCCAGCATCTTGTTGGCTTTCTTTGCCACAGCAGCACACTGTTCACTCATGTTGAGCTTGTTGTCCACCAGGACGCCCAGGTCCCTTTCCACAGAGCTGGTCCCCAGCCAGGCAGATCCCAGACTGTGCTGCACGCCTGGATTATGTTTTCCCAGGTGCAAGATCTTACACTTGTCCTTGTTGAACAAATGCCTTGTTAGCCCACTCTTACAGTCTATCCAATCTTCTGTAGGGTGGCTCTCCCTTCCAAAGTATTCACTTCCCCACTCAGTTTGGTGTCACCGGCAAACTTCATCAGGGTACACTTGATCCATCATCCAGATCGCTTAAGAAGATATAAAGCAGCATTGGGCCCAGTATAGATCCCTGGGGGACCCAACTTGTGACAGGTTCACAGTTTGTCACTTTCTGAGGGGAGTTGCTCTAGAGCTGCAGTGGAGCAACAGACCTTGGTGCATAGGGAGTTTTCCTGAAGTAAGGAAATGCTGGAGCTGTGGAGAGACCTGCCAAGAGCTGGCAACTCTAGTGGGAGACGCTGATGAGGCCTTGGTATTGCCAGATCAACCATGACCCACTCCATGCCTATACAAAGCAGCCTGGGGAGCATGAGTGACCAGAAACGCGGTGACCAGGATAGGCAAACAGGGCTTGGCGCGTCAGTTTGGGCGGCACTTCACACGGAAGGGCGCCTCTCCAAAGCAGGGGCATTCCACTGCCTGAATGGGAGATGCGAAGTCCACATAACTCAGCAACTGGGCACGATTCTGTGACCATCTGCACAGGTCAAGGGCACTCATCCTGCCTGACCCTGAAGGCAGAACGGCGGGCACTCCTCTGAAGGCAAAGGCTGCAGCTCCGGGTGGCAGGGTTGCACCATCTATTGCAGTAGTGGCGGCTGATGTCTCCTCCCAGATGGACTTACTGTAGGGAGAGGCTGCAGCGCAGGTGGTGCCTGGACCTTTTTCCTGGGGCAGTGATAGGCAGCAGACTTGCCTGCAAAACGTGGGCCCGGGTGGAGGATCTCCTGCAAGAGGTGGCTGAGCTGCAGGAGCTGGCAAGGAGGCTGCGTACCATCAGGGAGGCTGAGAAGGAGTTAGATAGCTGATTCCTAATGCAGTCTGCAGGAGACCCACAGCCAAACAGCCAAAAGCTCCCCCACTAACACACACAGCAAGAAGGAGAGCCAATAATGTAGAAGAATGGAAGCTTGTAAAGGTAAGGACCAGCAGGAGGAAGAGACTTCACCTGAAGCCTGAGGTGCCCTTGCAGAACCACTTTGCCACTCTGCAGACGGAAGAGGAAAGACTGATCACATCAGGAGAGATGCCGGAGGTAGGTAAGACAGCCCAGTGGGATTGAGCGCACCCTCAGCAAGTCTGCCAGCAACAGCAAACCATGTGGTGCAATTGACACGCTGGACTGAAGGGATGCCATCCAGAGGAAACCTGACAGGCTCGAAAGGTATGCCTGTGCAGTCCTCATGAAGTTCCACAAGGCCAAGTGCAAGGTCCTGCGTATGAGTCGGAAAATCCCAGGCTGGGCGGAGAATGGATTGAAAGCAGCCCTGAGGAGCAGGGTTTGGGGTGTTGGTTGATGAGAAGCTCAACACAAGCAAGTAGCATGCACTCGCAGCCCAGAAAGCCAACCGCATCCTGGGCTGCATCAAAAGCAGCGTGGCCAGCAGGTCAAGGGAGGTCATTCTGCCCCTCTACTCCACTCTGGTGAGATCCCACCTGGATTATTGAATCCAGCTCTGAAGCCCCCAACATAATAAGGATATGGACCTGCTGGAGCGAGTCCAGTGGAGGTTCAAAAAGATTATCCGAGCACCTCTCCTATGAAGACAGGCTGAGACAGCTGGGGCTATTCATTCTGGAGAAGAGAAAGCTCTGGGAAGACCTTATAGAGGCCTATAAGTACCTAAAGGGGACCTACAGGACATATGGGGAGGGACTTTTTATCCGATAGTGTAGTGATAGGACGAGGGGTAAGGGTTTTAAACTGAAAGAGTGTAGATTTAGATTAGATATTATGAATAAATTCTTTACTGTGAGGGTGGTGAGACACTGGAAGATGAATTGTTAATGTGGCATCAGAAATTTCCATTACATGAATGCACAGATATTCAATTCCCTTCCTCCCAATAAATACATATATGCATATATGTATGATGTCTAACACAGAGAAGGAAAGGGAATAAAAAAAAGAAGAGTGAAACTGTTGAGTCTTTTTAAATGTTCCTCAGTATCAAAGCTGTAGTCAAAAATAATTTACACTACACAATGAGTCATGCATCCTGCTTCCATCCCTGAGTAATGGCAGGATGGAGGGAAGAACATGTGCTACCTACTTAATGAGAATTATGAAGAGATTCATTTAAAACCATACCAGCTTGCTACCACAAACTTTTGTATCACATCAAATTAAATCAGTCAGACAGCAAGCTCTGCTGCTAGACATGCCCTTCAATGCAGACACTGGTGCCTCTCTACCTTGCTGAATACATCTCTCACGCTGTAATTTAGAAAATGATCCCTGAGAATGTTTTACGTCTGAGGACTCGGTTCAGACAGGCTTTTTTCTAATAACAGTGTGGCCACACAAAGTATGATATTAGAAGTGTCATCTTATATTAGTAAAGGGTCAGCTCAGAATAAAGCTATTGTCAGCACTGCTAATCAAACTGAATAGTGGAACTGGAGTAACACCAAAAATATTAAGCCAAATTTTTTTCATAAATTGACTTACTTTGACTCTGTTTATGTCCCCATTATATTCTCTCTTCACAGCTGCTGACAAGAATACAAATACAGTGTGTGTACGTCAAGACAAAACAAACGTAGAAAGCTCTGTAAAAGTAGAATTGAGTAAACATGTCACCATTTGAGCATGACAATATCATAATGAGACATGTGAGGAAAAGTAATTTTACTGTTACACAAAGACATCAAAATATAACAAGATATGGTAATGCAGAGTTAAGACACCCAAACCATGTAAAATCTAAATTGTAATACCCCATATAATAATCATACCTTTGAATTGCATTGTATTAATTTAAATTATATCCATCCTCCACACCAAGGAATCACAAAAGCTTAAGAATAAAAATGTTATTTTCAAATATAGAAAAATAATTATGATTGGTTTAATTAGGACTGTTGTTTGGCTACTCACAGAATTACTGAAATGTTGAGATGAGCTTTTCTTTACCGTATCTAAGTATTAAATTTGCTTACTAGTACTTACAGAGTTTACTTACAGGTTTTTTTCCTCACATACAGATCTGTGAATAAGATAATTATGTAGGCAAAGTGAATGGAATGTACATTATTATTGAACTAATTAATAAGAAAGAACATATTGTAAGAGCTATACTATTTACATAGAAATATTTTGCCCTCCCAAAGTTTCTAATTAACTTTAGATGGAACAGTTGAAAAAACTAATTTTTCATTAACTGCATGAAAGCCTAGAAGCAGAAAGGTGCTATTTTGACAGGAACACATTGTTTTCTTTTGTGTATAACAAACAGGTGAAATCCATTTTCTGTCGGATGACATTTCCTGTTGGTCCTAGGCCAACGCCTTGCAATGTATTTATATACTATGTCTATGTATGATACCCCAAATGTTTGTATCAAGTTGTGCTTGGAAGTTTCAACATGTCTATTGACCAGGCAGATGACATTTAGCCTGTGATACTGAAGATGGAATTGCTCTGATCTTACATATCTAATTGGTATTTTCTAAACTTCCTTTATAAACATATGGGAAAGGAACTAGAAGAACACCATTCATGTCATCCTTTAACTGGTATTTAAAACAGGTGAGATGAATTAGCTTCTTGAATTTCCCAGTGTTAGAGAACAGCTTAAGTGACATATAATCATCGAATCATAGAATGTGTTGGGTTGGAAGGGACCTTTATAGGTCATCTCCCCTGCAGTAACCAGGCACATCTTTAACTAGGTGAGGTTGCTCAGAGCCTCATCAGGCCTGGCCTTGAATGTCTCCAGGGATGGGGTCTGCACCACCTCTCTGGGCAACCTGTGCCAGTGTTTCGCCNTTATATTATATTATATTATATTATATTATATTATATTATATTATATTATATTATATTAATATAGTATATTTTCATCCCTTGATCACTTACCTATAACCTCTCTTTGTGTATGTTACAACATTTCCCTTACTAAATGTCTTCATCTGTTTTTTTTTCTGATGCTTAAACTGTTAGTTCATGAATGATGCTGTCTTCTGATTTCCTACTGTACTTCTGTGGATTCTGTCAGAAGAAAACCCATAAAGAAAGAAATAAATGGCATTATGCAAGGACAAGCTCAAGTCATCACAGAATATACAAGAGGAACATCCATTTTTTATCCCAACATGATTTCAGATGCACAGGATCTGCTCCTAATCCCTACATAATAATGAGAGAGCTAAAACACATTTTCCATCCTCAATAGTACTAGTGTGTGATATAATAAGATCAATTCTCTCATCTCATTGTTAGATTCAAAAAGTAGTATTTTTCTAATTTCACTGTGGTCTCTACACTCTTCAGTCGTCATATTATGGTTTTTTGTTTACACAACTGAAAAGTTCGTTTCATGTTACAAACTTTCAACGTTCTCTGTCAGAACAATAATGCTGATACAGCAACGGTGTAATCAACATAATCAAGTGTGATGTTATTCGTGGCATGAAAAAATATTCTCTTTATTAGACTTTCCAAATTAAGATGAAAACATTATGATTACCTAAGGTACTTAGGATTTTGTCTAAACTTCCCTTTGCATGTAATATTCTAAAGGATATTAGAAGGTGAATGAAGAAAGACTATCTGGTGAATTTTCTAATACAAAAGAAATGGTTTCCCAGTGACACATTTAGATTACCATATATACTTTTGTTAATCTATCATTGAGGAAAAATGTATCATATTGCAGTAGAATACTGGAGAATACTGCTAAGAGAAATGGCAGAAACATCAGTTCTGGGAAGTTTTAAGAAATATTAAAAAAACAGAAATAAAATAGTAGCCTATCAGACCCAGCTATCTATGATCAATTGTAGGTTTTCCTACAATGAAAATTGACATAGTATCATATGCAATGACACATAATGTGTTTAGACACAGCAATGTCTAAAGTCATGAGACTGATCAATACAGCCCTAAAATGGAAGAAGGCTCAGAGGAGATGGGCAAGAGCAATGTGTCTGTGAAGCTCAGGGAATAAAGTAGAGTGTGACTTACACCAGTCCTTGCAAAGACAGTTTCTTTGCAACATGACTCCTTTCCAAAGAAGGCTACTCTTCGTTTTAGATAAACAGTTGCCAACAGTTGAGTGGATCAACTGGTGGTGTAAATGTTTCTCACAGAGTTAATTAAACAAGTGTGAATGTCTCCCTGAGTTAAACAGACCAGCAAGGGAAGGGAATGAATATGTGACTTAGCACAACATAGAGTATAAAAACTGGACAACTAGCAAAAATGTTTAGAAAAGAGCAATGGGTGTGAGCTGGCATCAGCCCACATACTACTTCCTGGTGACTGATGATGCCCAGCATTATGATGGTGAGCATATTACAGAGACTGGTAATCGGAATCACCTGGCTGTTATAATTGAACTGTGTATTATAATTGCTATATTTTGCAAACTGTAACTTACATTTGTATTGTTATACAGTATATTTTGTATTATTCCACCAAATCAGAAATTCCACATACCATCTACTATCTTCAAATCAGCGAATCTGATATTAAACATTACTGCATCCATGCATGGTATATCTAAAAGATGTCAGAATATTGGACTGTGACAAGTCATTTTTTTGTTTGTCTTTCAAGCTGGGCATTATTAGACTGTAAAGACTCAATCTACGAAAACGTCAGAGGTAAAATTTGTAGTGCATATCCACCTTAAAACCAGTGGATACCTAGGTATCTGAAAAGTAACTTGCTTCAGATTAGTTTCCGTATTATATCTTAGGTTCTTTGTTACATTCTCCTAATTCTTCTCCTCTAACTTTGTTGGAATCGGCAGCAGTAGAAACACATAATGGACAACATAGATTGAAGCGGTGTCAGAGAGATTAAAGTATGTCCTTCATTTTACTCCTGTATTTTCTAGTGATCATTAGTCTTTTTCTTGGTAAAAAAAACCAACAAAAAAACAAATAACAGAAAAACATTAAAAAGTATCTCTCTGTCACCACAAGCTATGGTGGAGCCACCAAACTTCACATGATTATTTTGGCTTGTGAGACACACTGTCAACAGGATAATACAGTTCGGAAAAGACCTCACAAGGTTTCTAGTCCAAACTCATGCTTATAGCAGGGTCAGTGTTCGGGTCAGACCAGGCTGCTCAGGGCTTTGTCCAGACAGATCTTGAAAATCTCTAACTATGGAGACTGCATAAACTCTCTGGGCACACTGCTCCACTGCCTGGCTTTCCTCATGGTGAAAAAGGTTTTCCTTATTTCAAGCACTGATGATTCATGTTGAGCTTGCTGTCTGTCAACAGCATTGTTCCTCAGCTGATCAGGCACCAGTCTGTGTCACTGTGAAGGGCTTTTCCTTCCCAAGTGCTGGACTTCATAATATCATAAGACACCTGTTGGCTCATTCCTCCAGTCTGCCTAGGTCTTTAATGGTAGCTTTGCTCTCAAGTCAAGTGGTCCTCCTAAAACTTGGCATAATCTGCAAACCTGAGGACATTTCTCTGTCACTTCCTCCAAGTCACTGATGAAGATGTTAAACATGACAGGTCCCAGGGCACACCCCTGCAGCACTCCACTTGTTACCAGTCATAAGGTAGAGAATGACCTATTAACCATGATCCTCTGAACCTGTAATCTGATAATGCAACCACTCTTTCTCCAACCAAGTATTTTACCATCCATGCCAACCATAACATCCTAACTTGGATACAGGCCAGGTTTGAAATAAGTCTCCCACACTATCTATTTATATGCTTCTATGAATTTATGAATAACAGGAAGGTGTATAGTATACCACTAATTTTTTTTTTGTAGTAATTGATATAATTACATTTACAGAAGCTCTT
>VXBO01006142.1:69760-91654 GCA_013400135.1 Rhinoptilus africanus | reverse complement strand
TGGACTAGATGATCTCCAGAGGTCCCTTCCAACCCTATGATTCTGTGATTCTGTGATTCTGTATGTGCTATATTCCTCTTTGTTCATGCAAGTATGATATTTATTGCCTTTCAAAAGAGCATGACTTTGTAATTCAGTGTTCAACTTGTAGCATAGACTAATATTTCTTCTTTTTGCATCAGAGCTGTGACTTGTATTTGTGTAGCAGCGTATCCTTGCATAATTTTAGTATCCTTTATTTGTCCCCACTGAACAGCAAATTTAAGAAGCATACGAAAATATTGAATAATACTAGACCTAGTACAGAACCCTGGAAATCCCTACTTGATACAGCCTTCATTCTGACAGAGAAACATTAATATTGTCTCTAGTCCACATTATTTTCATCTAGATTATGTCTCCCAAGGCTGCCTATAAGAATGTCTGTCAAAGCCTTACTCAGGTCAGGATATATATAATCTACTTTTTCTTCTCTGTTCACAGGGCCTGCTACTCTCTACTAGAGAGAAATTATGTTTTGGTTGACGCAATCCATTCATCACAAATCCATATAACTTGTCACTCACCTCCTTATTTTCTTGTATCTGTCACTAGTGGTTGTTACAGCTCCTAATTGCAGTAGAGCCATGTTTCGAAAATTGGTGCAGAAAAGTAGTAAAGATATTAGCCCTCTTGTCATTAGTTGTGGTTAGCTACCCAGTCTGCTGAACAGCAGACTGAACCTTTCCTTTGGTTTTTCTCTTATCACTAACGTCCTTGAAATTCTCCGTGTCCTTTGCTAATTGCAGCTCATCTCTTTTGCGTCTGTCATTCTCATTTTGTCCCTATATGCTCATGTTACACTTTTATGTTCATCCTTATTAGCCTGGCCTAGTTTCCACTGCCTTTTTGCTCATTTCTTTTTTTAAATCCATGAAGTGTTTTTCATTTAGACAAGTAGGTCCCTTACGATATTTTCTGCCTTTCCTCTGCAGGGGGATAGTTTGTGCTTGAGCCTTTTAAGTCTCTCTTTAAAGAATTGCCAGATTTTTAAATATCTTTTCTGCTCAGACTAACCTCTCAGGATATGCAGTCCACCAATTCTCTGAGGTTACTGAAGTCTTCTTTCCTGAAATCCATTGTTTTTACTTTTCAATTCTACCCTAAAAAATTTCACTGCAATATGATTCCCTCCATTTTAACATTCTTTGGTTTGAAAGGTAAAGGAAGCCTGAAAGTTCTTCCTCTCTGATAGTTATCTCCACCAACAGTGGCCACAAGTCCATTCCACAACTTGTTACGCATATCTCTTTTGCCAGCTGGATGTGAGGTTAACAGAGATACTAGGACAAATCAGCCAATTCCTTTTAAAAAGCCTCACTCTGTTTTTCTGGGATTAATATAAATTTATAGCAAGTCCCTTGCAAGATGGAAACTATACTGCTATGTTTTTAAGGAACACTGGTGAACATTTCAGCATTGTACCTATTTCTGTCTTCTGGTCCCCAGAGTAGTCTATTATATGCAAGGGAATGTTGCTTTTCCTATTCCATTTGTTTGTCCATGTTTATTGTGTTGTATGCTTTTTCAGTAAAGTCCTATTCATGTAAATAGTCTAAACTTCTAAAAATTATATTCTTGCTTTGATTACAGAGAAAGATGTCAGGCTACTCTCTTAACTTCTTTTAAAATCCTTGACATTTAGGCTGTACGCAGTCATTTAAGATGCTTGGCAAGCCAAGCCTGTATGTTCTTTCTTGGCCCTTCTTTGGCTCTATTGTGCATATTTGTAATGCCTATTGGTAGACTCAGGCTACCATTTTTGTAGAGCTGAATATTTAGAATAATTTGCATATATATATTTTATTGTCATGTTTGTTATGTTATTGAAAGCAATAAACCCATGACATTATTCTATTTCAAATTGTCCAAATATGAGGTATTAAAAAAATTTCTGAAACTTTTTCAGGTTTATGACCTTTATCTCTGTGTTTCTATCAGCAGTGCTAATAGCACAGGGAACAATCCGAAGTGCGTGGAAATGGCAGTAGTGGAAGATAGAGATGATGGCTAGAGAGGACAAATGCTGTCCCTATGTGGCATTACGTGGCAAAACCTCCTTCCAACAAATCATCATTCAGATGAAAGATGCATTATCTCCTACTTCAGTGGAAATCTTCTGTTTCTCTGATCCTTCTTAGTAAAGATTTCAAAAAAAGGTACACATAACTCTGTGAGTTCTGTTAAGCAGCCAGTGAGGAAACTCTTTAAACATAGGGATTTACTGGTAAATATGCTAAGGAAAGTCATTGACTTTGATAATAAACACTTCATATGACATGTTGCCTAAATAACAAATGTAGTGTAAACTCTCTTGACAATTCAAATAATTTGTTTAACAAAGTCATAGAGGTCAAGAACACTTCCTGACTAATTTGGGGCTTTACTTTTGTTGGAAATAAATGGCTTATACACTGCATTTTGTGATTTGTGTAATGGAAACAAAAATAGACCCTTATTTCCAAAAATGATAGCTACCTTCTTCATGTTTTCAAAAACTGCAAGAAAAAGTACTTTGGCTTAGACTACAACTTTGGGTTTATCTTTTGAATTGACCCAAGTGTGACTGACTTTTGGGGAAAAAAACCCAACTGTTCTATCTTATTAATGAATACTTATAAGCCTATATTTAAGCATATAAATCACAGCAAACTATTTGAATCTAACTGTTTATGTTCCACTGCTGTGGAGATAAGGACTTAATGATCTCCAAAACTATGTTGGTGACTTTCACGCATTCTTATTACTTCATAGTAGCAGTGTAAGTTTTACAGCTACATACTGGAGCAAAATGAACAAATTCTCTGAGACATATTTCACTTGTCTGTACTGTCTAAATGTGAGGCACATGGTTTTGGCCAGTGGCTAGGCCATTTCCCTGGAGAGGTGGTGGAGAAAGACCTCCAGTAGGTAATTCAACACATCTCACAATAGGTGCTTAATAAAAATGAGACAAATTGTCCTCCAGAGATGCTTCTTTCTCTGTTGGCTCGACAGAGCTTAGATCACTACTTTAAATTCAGCATACAATCAAACATCCTTCAATCTATTCACAGTCTTCTCTTGTGCACCCTTTCTGACCCATCTGGCTCCTGACTAGTATATCTGGTGCTTGCTGCTCTCAGCAGTCCATCAGACTGACAAGTTCTCTGAGTTCTCTGCTGTGACTCTCTCTTTCTTGTTCTGCTCCAGTGTCTCTGAAAGCCCCTCTCTCTGAGTAAGCTCTCCAAAGCAGGCATAACGTCCTCCTTCTTCCAGAGAGGAATATTTGACTTACTCTTCTAAAAGATTGCAACATATAGTCAGAATAAACAAGTCAGTCGTGATTAATCAGGCATACCCTGTCTGGAGGCTGGTAACAAGTAAAGTGCTAGAGAGGTTTGTCCTGGGACCTGTTCTGTTTAATAACTTCTTCAGTAGCTTAAATGAAGCAACAGAGTTCTCTTGTCAAGTATACTGATGATGTCAAATCGGGGGGGAACAGGCTCTGCTCAATGGCAGGGCTACCATACAAAAGGACCTAGAGAGGTCGGAGGCATAAGCTAAAGGGAAACTTGAAATTCAGTTATGACAATTGCAAAATCCTTTGACTGGGAAGGAAAAGGCTCTTGAACTGATACCAGCTGGGGCATGACTGGATGAATGCTGAACAAGACTTCAGGGTTGTGATGGACAACAAACTCAATATCAGTTAGCAGTGCTTGATAAAAGGAAAGCCTTTTTCACCATAAGGACAGCCAACTAGTGGAGCAGAGAGAGGACCCCAGAGAGACTGTACAGGCTCCATAGCTAGAGAGTTTCAAGATCTGAGTAAAGCTCTGAGCAGCTTGGTCTGACCCCCTATCTAACCCTGCTTTAAGCAGGAGGTTGGACTAGAGGTCTCCTGAAGTTATGTGATCCTAAGAGTTTAGAAATGCCTTGAACAGCTTGCACATGTCAGAAACACTGTTTATCCCGTATGTCAGAAACACTGTTTATCCCGTAGCAGTATACACAAGAGACTAGTATTGTAGAAAGACCTAAAACTGGAGTGCAGTCACAGAAATATTGATCTTTTATTCACAACAATGTGAAAACTTGTATTTGCTTAATAATGCAAGACTAATTCCCTGTCATTGCAAGAGAATAAAAATTTCATACAGATGCAGGATAAATACAAAGGGGCCCACAGATAACTTTTAGCTAGTTCTGACAGGCAAAGAAATCTATTCCAAGTCAGACGGCTTCAGTTTGGTGGGAAGGTGTGCTGAAGCTGGTGGGATTTGTAAAATGAAGTACCCTGAGAAAGGGTACCATATCACTTTTTTTTTTTTTTTTTTCAATTGGCAAAGACAAGAAGAGAATAAAAATTGAAAGAAGTCAAGCAGAAGCAGGATAATAAAACAAACCAGTCCATTTCTCAGTTATCCTGAGCTATAGCTTTAATCTTTGTATTTCCCTCACTACCTTGTTCCTCATCCTGTGTTTCAAGCAGCAGCAGACAAATATGGTTATTTTAAACTCGTCATGAGCTAGGATCTTCAGCAAAGCTTCTCATTGTCAGATACAGACCTGCCAGCCATGAAGGATTATTCATATTTCAGGAGTCTCCAGTGCATGTTTGTTTCCTTCTCCTAAAGATTTTCTATACTTTTTCTATATTTTTGTCTTTTTTTGTTGTTGTTGTTGCCTGATAGTGCATTCATCTTTGCCTCTGCAGCTTTCCACATAAATACAAAGTTGTTCAGATGCCATTTCTGGAAGATTGTTATCTAGAGGGGGCAGTTCACCATCCCTTTTCTCAAAGCAAGTTTTCTGCATGGGTGGTTCTGGTGTTTTGAATTTTATCAAGAACTGTCATAAAAATAACAAACATAATGCACATAAATCAAAGATCTGAGCATTCCAGCGAGAAGGACCAAAGCCTACAATGTTTTCTAAACCAGGAAGCAAACCTATTAAGTTATTTTCTAGGGACCTCTTTTGGGCAATGCATAGCTATTTGTAGGCAGTGAGTTCTTGTCACTTGTAAATCATCAGCTTAAGTGGCCTCAAGAGTGGTCTGCAGGACAATGACCTAAAATTTGTATTGCTTTCCTTTGTTTCTCAAAATAGCACAGAGTAATTCTTGAGTACAGTGGGCTTCTTTTATGGTAGAATTTTAAAACAAAGAGCCAAAAACTTCCAACATATTTCTTGATAGAAAACACTGCAGAGAGAATTCATATGAGGTATTTGCAGTTTGCTCCTATCTGTCTCAAGCGATTGCATGCAGTAGGTTTTACTGATCTTGAGGACAGTAAGGCCAATAGATCAAGAAACATACTAGTGATGAGAATAAAAATGTAACAACTTTTTATCAATTTTTTACCAAACTTTTTTTCAAATCATATCATAACAGAAATAGTAATTCTTTAAATTTTACCAAAATATTGAATAATGATTTCCAAACCATATTAAGGTTCTAATTCATGTCTTATTGACATCAGGAGTAATAATTAAACAGAGATAATGATGGTGGGATAGACCCTGGTACAGTACATTTAAACAAAGTCCTGAAACATGGTTTAGGTGGAAGTTTTAAGTCCAAACCTAAGAAAATGTGCAAGGAAGTTCAATTCAATCATTCATTTCATTCATTCCTTGGTCAATTCAATCATTCCTTGTACTTTGGTATATACTAAATAACAGAAACCTCCCAAACTGATCTAAACACACAGGCATGCCCTGTCTAAGCTCTCCCTAGCCTCTGGATGACAGCTGGCAGATATGTGGATTTAGACACCTGAAGCCTGGAAAAGAAATAAGCTGCAATATAAAAGAGGGGCCCAAACTGCTACATCATTAACAATTCTCAATCTCCTATTTCAAAATACAACAACTTGAGTTTAACAGAATGTTCTTCAGCTGTAACAGCATAAATACATGGGATACTATGGAAAAGAAGTCTACTCTGTCAGAAGGGAAACAATGATGGTTGTTTCACCTGCCATTTCCAGTAACAGCCCCATATTTGGGGCATTTGGCCAAGAAGTGCATGATCCAAATTTGATTTCCTCCCACAGTTCACAGGATTTAAATCTGTTTTCTGTTTCCTAGGTGTCAAGGTATAAAATGGCAAAGAGAAGAAATGGGCTCTGTAGACATGCCAGAATAGTGGAGACCTGTTTTCTGCTTCTGGGACTGTTTGTGAGTCCAGTGTTGCTACATCCTTCATGAAATCCAATATGCTCAATTTTTAAGGAAAAACGATCACCATGGGTGCTGTTTACCTCTCACACAGTAGCCTACTTATTACAGCATTCACAGCCAAAAAACATTTCCATGAAAATCTTCAAGCTTTTCAGCTTTGAGCTTCTTACAAAGGCAGACATGGAGCTTGAAATTGCTCAGCGTGTGAATGAAATCACTGTCTCTTAATTGAGCTGTAGGTTGGTGCCTTGTGCACAGGACCAAGTGAGCACACGCAGTCCAGATCCACCTTCCAAACTTCAATGCAGTTCTGTAGAGAAAGGGGTGCCAGGTGATAGTTTGCAAAGCTAGTGCACCTCTTCAGAGGGGTTGTAGGTTTTTATTCAATTTACGACAAAGAAAAAGGTTCATTGTTCACTTTTAAATTACATAACTAATGCTCTTCTGCATATGCTCCGAATGGTGCCTAGTTCGTTGATGGTCTGCCCTTAGCATGTAACATCTCCTCCCAGAGGTGTGATTTCTACCATGCTAATTAGTCTTTGGTTACCTTAGGATACCTTCAGGAACCTCACTTCCCCCTCTTCCATCCTCCTAGTCATGTGGTGCTTCACCCTTGATGGCATTAGCTCATACCTGAGTTATCTCGTGTTATTTTGTTGAGACTCTTTACTTTAAGGACCACAAAACGAGCATCAAATTTCCAGCCTGGTCTTCGAACGATAGAGTTGCCAGGCACTTATAAAAGGAATGGAAGAGCAGAATGTTTTTTCTTAAGAGTCAGCTTTGCTTTGTTTCTTAAAAGTTGATGTATCCAGCCTCTGGATCCAAAGAGATCTGCCTGAACTCCAGAGATGGATGTGATTCCAGATATCTCTCTGTGTTTAGTATATTTTATGACAAAGGCAATTCTTAGTTTGCATACAGGATTTTTATATCTTTAGTGGATACTACTCTTTGTCCCCAGATACAATAAGAGACCTATTGGGCCTGCGTTTCCATTTGATAACAGCAAGAAACTCCAGAAACTGAAAGTACTTAATGAATTAGAAGCAGAGCCTGAGAGAACTACCAATATCCAGTGCTGAACCCTAATGGCAATTCCTGTTTATTCACTGTCTCGTGGGTGTTTATAGGTCATATTTTCCATCATCCGTTTCCTCTTGTGAGGCAAAAAACCCAACACTTTGTATTCCCACTCAGTGTTTGTGCTCTTTGTATATGCCCAGAATCATGCTAAGCATTTTTATTATCTGTGCTGTAATAGAAAACAAATAAAACCAATAAAACAATAGGGGAATATACAATATAGGACCTTGGAGAAAATGTGAATAGCAGGCAGAAACTAAAATGTGAAACACGCATTGATCTTTTTGTTATGACTGAAGAATGCAGAGTGTACAAACAATGGAGGAAGGAGTGCATGTGTGGGTCTTTATTTTCTGGCATCACTGAGTTTATGTAGTCAACCCTCAAGCAGCAGACAAACAAAGCTAATGCTTCGGAATCATAATTACTGGATGATATGTATTATGAAGGGTGTATTTCCACTGGAAAGGATAAAGTTTAGCTTCTCATTATGAGCTTGATTGTTGAATCTTTTCCTAAAATTCTCTAAAAGAGACCAACATAGGGTTGGCTGACAGTACCCGAAGATGCCATTTTCAGGTTTTTTTTTGTCTGTAGTGGGAAACCCTGAGGAGAAAAAAAAAAAAACAAAACACAAAAAATTATAAAATCAAATCCCATTGACTACATGAGGGCCAGAATTTCACTAGTGACTTTTTAAAAATACCGCTTTAATTTATAATTTATGGGCCATCTTTACCTTGCAATGCTCGCTGAAAAATACCAGCAATGGCCTTGAGGCATTTCAAATAAACTCTTAGACAGACTTTCCCTCCTACCTTCAACAATTATATGCTTTACTTGCAATTGTTTGGTGACACATAATAGTGATGTTTTGCTGTGATCTGAACCCTGAAGAAAAATATTTCTGCCCCAGTCATTATTTGAAAAATGTAAAAGTTTCTCAACTACTTGCATTCATTAAAGTTTGCAGTTTCTTTACTGTCTCCTCCTATTGCAAATATTCTGAAAGGGGACAATCTCCTAATGTAATTGTGAGATGTGTCTGGGTGATGTGAGGCATAGGACAAGAAAGAAACTTCCCTTACTTAGCAGGCTTCTCATGACCTGCAGAAAAAACATTCAAGGTACCCACACTTTTCCAGATATTCTTCTAATACTGTAAAATCGTAACATACTTAGGGAGTAATGAATTTCTAAAAGAAAATTCTCTTTGAGACTGAGTACTCTCTAGAAGTGAAAAGCAACAAGTTGATTCAGCCTGAAGGATTAAAATGATAACGGTTTTAACTCAGCAAAGTCCCTATGTGAAAGTGATGGTGGAGTTTTATAAGATTACAGACCGCAACATCTAAGCCAAAAAATAAAAAAGTGCTGTATTATGAGATTGTCAGTTTCATGCATTTTTTTTTAATTTCTAAAAATTTTTCTTTCCAAACCCTGAATTTTACAATATTTAATTCAACTGCACTGTGATTCTGCCTAAAGATCCAAGATACCACCATAGTGAAAATATTTCATAATACTGAGGACATATCTATTCTGTACGTGAGCTGCAGATTATTCCCCAAAACAGTGTTCATTTGATCCAAGTTAAAGTGAACTGAAGGTACCCATGAGGAAAGTTTTTTTCACCTTCAGCTTAATTACAGAAACATATTTTGATACACAGTTGAAATGAGTTGCTTTAAGTGGGGTTTTATTGGCTCTTGAAAGAAAAGTTAATCAAGATAGTAGATTAATAAAAAGCACTAATTTCACAGCTGATGATTTAAATAGTCAAACTAAGCTCTGTAGTAAAAAAATGTGTATTTTGTTTCTGCAAAATGCTTCACCAAAAACAGTAATGCAAATGGGAAGCCATTTCCACTCATTCTAACCAATATATGAGATACGGTAAATTTAGAAGAAAGAACCTTAAATAAAACTGTAAAGTTATTACAGATATGGTATGTTAATATTGAATTCACAATAAAATCAGAGAAATTATTGGAGCAGCAAAAAGGATTAAATTAAGCAATTAGTCATTATGAAGCCAGAAATAAAAGATCAGATTGTTCTACAAATGTTAAATTGGTAGTTTACTACTTTTCACACTCCATGGAAAACGTCTCCATCCTTATTTCTTTACCCATTTATTTGTTTATCTGAATTTTTCAGCCCTACAATGAAAAACATGCATCTAGCATTGTGGGTAAAATCATATTAAAAGCAAATTAATACATTTCAGCTAGCCTCAGTCACATCAAGGATCCTAACAACAAAGAAATGTAACAAAAATAATTATTTTTCCTCCAGTGTCTGTAGAGTATTGCTGTCAAGCCTTAACTAAATGCTGTGGTTTTTGTGAGCACAGAAAAATACGATTGATTTTATGGTATGCCCTGAAAAAAATAACAGATTCCAGATGTTATGAACCAAGACAAGAAACAGTACCAGAGACAGTGGAACAGTAATAAAATGATGCCAGCTACTTTTTCTTATTTATCCTGAAGTTGAGGTCGGCTTTGTCTCATCTCAGAATTATAGAGATGCAGCAGAGGATGAAAGACAGGTAAGTCTCTTACATGTGTGGGTCTCCAGCCGCTATAGATCTAAAGCCAAATCATAATATCAATCTGACAGCTCCAACAACAGCTAATACAGATCAGAGTGCTCACACATAATATGCTTTCATAAAGAAAAAGCAGTGCTTAGCAAGTGATGCACTACATCTAGTACCAAAAATACGTAGCACTTTTTTACTGTGCCAATAGAACTTTAGAAATGACTACGGCATGGATGAAACTGCAGGGCTGCATCTGAAAGAAATGAGCCTAGGCTTCAAGCAGTCTATAAATACAAACAGTCATTCTGTCTGTAACACTTACATGACCCTCTAGAAACAGCAGAAGTAATTGGAAGACCTGTAGATTTCAAATTCTTTAAAATAAAGTACATCAAATGGACAAATGGATCTGTTTCTGTTACAGGTATCCCCTGCTTTTTGCAGTGCTTTTCCCATCCACCTCATAGTAAATGAGCCAGCTGGTTGAGGAAAGTGATGCTTGCCCTCTGCTGAGCACTGGTGAGGCCACACCGGGAGTGCTGGTCCAGTTCTGGGCTCCCCAGTGCAAGAGAGATATGGACATGCTGGAGACAGTCCAGCAAAGGGCCACAAAGATGACGAAGGGACTGGACAGGAGCATCTCTCCTTTGAGGAAAGCCTGAGAGGGATGGCACTGTTTAGCCTAGGGAAGGGAAGGCTCAGGGGGAATCTTGTCAGTGTATGTAAATACATGAAGGGCCAAGACAGAGCCAGGCTCTTTTCAGTGGTGGCCAGTGGCAGGACCAGGGCCCATGGGCACAAACTGAAACACAGCAGGTGCCATCTGAACATCAGGAAACAATTTTTTACTGTGATCGAGCACTGGCACAGGTTGCCCAGAGAGGTCGTGTAGTCTCCATCCTTCAAGGTATTGAAATGCTGTCTGGACATGGTCCTGGGAAACCTGCTCTAGCTGGCCCTGCTTGAGCAGGGATGTTGGACCAGATGACCTCCAGAGGTTTCTTCCAACTACAATTTTTCAGTAATTCTGTGTTTGCTGATACAGGCAGAGATACAAGCAAAGACTATAGAAATGCTGATATTGTGCTAGTAAGACGATGGGAATGAACAGTAATTACAGATAACTTAGTCTAGCATCAATCCCTAGCAAAATCAGACAAAAGATGACATACAATTCATATGATAAAAAAGTGAAGTACTAGAATGTAATTAATTACAGACCAGTACAGCTTTATAGAAACTACATTTTGTGAAATAGAGTGTGGCCAGCAGGTCAAGGGAGGTCATTCTCCCCCTCTACTCTGCACTGATCAGACCACAACTGGAATACTGTGTCCAGTTCTGGGCTCCCCAGTTCAAGAGGGACAGGGAACTGCTGGGGCAAGTCCAGCAAAGGGCAACTAAGATGATTAAGGGATTGGAACATCTCCCTTATGAGGAAAGGCTGAAGGAGCTGGGACTCTTTAGCCTCGAGAAGAGAAGGCTGAGGGGAGACCTTATTAATGTTTACAAGTATCTAAAAGGTGGGCTGAAGGAGGATGAAGCTAGACTCTTTACAATGGTTCCCAGTGACAGGATGAGGGGCAATGGGCACAAATTGCAACATAGGAAGTTCCGTTCAAATACATGGAAAAACTTCCTTACGGTGAGAGTGACAGAGCACTGGAAGAGGCTGCCCAGGGAGGCTGTGGAGTCCCCTTCTCTGCAGATTTTCAAGCCCCGCCTGGATGCAGCTCTGAGTAATGTGCTCTGGGCAATCCTGCTCTGGCAGGGGAGTTGGACTAGATGATCTCTAGAGGTCCCTTCCAACTCTGAAGATTACGTGATTCTGTGATTCCGTTAAATGAACCCAATTTCATTATTTTATTCAGTCACAGGTTTGGCTGATACAGACTATTGTTTTTATAGATAGCTTATACAGCATTTTTTCCAGTTTGGTACAACATTCTGGGGGAAAAAGAACAGTGTATATTAAATCACTATGGTTTGTATAAAATGGATTAAAAAGGGGATAGATTGTAACATTAAAATAATGTGACATTACAGGCAAATCAGTTCTGCTGTCCACAATGATAGGTTAAAACATCATGGCAAGATGCTTATAAATGAGGACAGACAGTCTAGATGATTGCTTTTTAACATAGTGGTTAATAATAGAGGGTTTTAGACACAATATAGGCTAAACACAGGAAGAAAGAACAGACATTATACATACCTGGTGAGTGCATCCCCTGAAGATAAGAAAGTTTGTTTGGTAAAATTACTACATAGCATATTACTTAGCACCTCACTACAATAATATCAGCACTACACATTACAGTAAGCAGCTTTTTAAATGGACCTGACCACCTGGCAAATATCCAATAACAGTTGACAAATGGAAATACTGTGAATGGTGTTATTTCTATGAGGTTCCAGAGGGACCAGATTTAAGCCCGAGGCTATTCATCTTTTTAATCAATTACCTGGAAGTAAATACAAAATTACAACTGACAAAATTCTTTAGATTCCACATCTACAATTTCTGCAGTTAAACAGCAGTGAGGATAAGATACAGGTGCATCTTTAAGAAAGGAAAATGGATAGACATTTAAAAAGAAATAAAGACAGAAAGGATCACAGAATTTTTGGAAAAGTAGCTCTGAAGAAAATCTGTATTTGTACAATGTTTGTAGCTATAACCTGTCATGTAAGTCTTAAAGACTCTGCTTGATTCATGAAAATGTGGCTGAGAATTGTCTCAATGTAAAGCATTTTCCTGGAGAAAATAAACTGAGCTCCTGCTTCTCTGAGATCAACTGGAGAAAGTTATAGCAGGACATAATAACTGCAATGGGAAGGTACACAAATTGAAATAAATAGGCCACTGTTTTTTAAAAAATAAATGGTCAGCAGTTGTAACAGAGTATGAATGAAAACAGAGACTAATAATAAGGACCTTATCTGAAAACAGATATTTTCCAAGTGGAATATACTTCAATGAAATCAGATGATGTTACTGGGCACTACACAGAAGTAAGTGGATACAATCTGGTAGACTATATAGATGATGAGGTAAGATGTTCTGTTGATTTCTTCTGGCCTTAATTGACATACATACAAATAAATTCAGGAGATCTGGTTAGTCTTTTTTTTTCCTTTTTTTTTTTTTTTTTTTTTTTTTTTTTTTTTTTTTTTTTTTTTTTTTCTGTCTGATAGCTCTTCCTGTCTTCTTTATGTTCTGCTTTCTGCAGAGCAAGTGAAAGCAGAAGCCCAAGGTAGTCAGCCAGAAGGACTTCTGATGAATTTTGGAAAATTCTCTTGCAGCCAATTTGGAAATGCCATTTCCAGTGATCAGCAAAGAAAAAGCACCTGTTCTCCAGAGTGCCTTGCCAATGATGAAAATACTCAAAAGTTCTGGTTCCAAGACTTGTAAGATTATGCAGACACCTTACTAGTAATCCTTATTTGGAAGACTATACAACACTATTGGTGAAAGTTGGCAAAATATGCGAAATGGCATCTTTATGCTTGAGTACCAGAAACAATCTTCTAAAGGTTCATTAAAGAATCAAGTGGTGATGCTAGAAAAGTCTAGCTTACCCAGACAAATTTTGAAAGAGGAAAGCTTTTCCTATGGTGCACAGTACATGACTAGCATTCATTTGTCTTTGTTATCTTGTTAAATAATGTGAAATTAAGATCCTTGGGGCTTTTTTTTTTCCTGTTTAAGTTTTCTTCAGTAATTGATTAGTTAAGCTTTTTAACTGATTTCATCTAATTGAAGAAAATAATTATGTATTAGCTTATGAAAAAAAGCATAACCACATGCATTAACCTCCCAAGTGTCCACATAATCTTTTTTGTCCTTGTCTTCATTCTGTTCTTTTACCGTTCTTATGTTATTATATTCAGTGAGTAGAACATAAGTGTGGAAATTAGATTATGTGGTCACTTAGGACCCTGCTGTCTTCAATGGCTTTTGCATCAGGTTCATATTTCGCTAGGGACCAGCCCTTCAATAGAAAGACAGCTGAATGTGTAATTTAAGGACAGTGGTGATATAATATGCTTCAAATCTTAGAAAATAAAGAAAAAAAATTTCTTATATAAATCACAGAATCACAGTCTGTTTGAGGCTGGAAAAAAACCTCTGGAAGTCATCTGGTCCAACCCCCAGGTTTTCAATACCTTGAAGGATGGAGACCTCTCTGGGCAACCTGTGCCAGTGCTCGGTCACAGTAAAAAAGTGTTTCTTGATGTTCAGATGGCACCTGCTGTGTTTCAGTTTGTGCCCATGGACCCTGGTCCTGCCACTGGCCACCACTGAAAAGAGGCTGGCTCTGTCTTGGCCCTTCATGTATTTACATACACTGACAAGATTCCCCCTGAGCCTTCCCTTCCCTAGGCTAAACAGTGCCATCCCTCTCAGGCTTTCCTCAAAGGAGAGATGCTCCTGTCCAGTCCCTTCGTCATCTTTGTGGCCCTTTGCTGGACTGTCTCCAGCATGTCCATATCTCTCTTGCACTGGGGAGCCCAGAACTGGACCAGCACTCCCGGTGTGGCCTCACCAGTGCTCAGCAGAGGGCAAGCCTCACTCTCCTCAACCTGCTGGCAGTACTTTGCCTAATGCAGTCCAAGATACCATTTGCCTTCTTTGCTACAAGAGTACATTGCGGGCTGAAGCCAGAGACCTCCATTAATGCTTTGGAATACAGACTGTTTAATAAAGATTGAGCAGGTTTGCTGATTTTTAAGTATTTACTGGTAGGAAACAATTGTTACTTGCTAATTAATAGAAAAGGGCCTACGTTCCTCCTGTGATACATATATATGTGTGTTTATATATTTTATCTTCCATTAAAAGAGAAAGGGAAAGAAGTTGTATATTTGAATAAGATTGCCTTTTCTGTGTATTGTTAATAGTATTATTGTCTTTGTTCAATCGTGGGCCTATGCTGTTCCCAAGGTTTGTTCAGTCCTTAACTTTTTTAGCTAAATAACTACAGTTTTCTTTCATATTGCAGTTGTTCTTCCAACTGGAGTTTTCCCCTTGATTACTGTTCTTACTAGTTTTCTGTACTTAGTGGGATCTGATTTATACTGATATCTTCCCCCATCTTTTTTTCCCCTTCAGTATAGATTGTTTTTATTCCTAATTTTTTCCTTCTCTTGAACGAAGGAATAAAACAAGGCCTCAGGTAGCATTGTCTTCTTTTTTTGTCTTCTCCTGCAGTAGACTGTTTTATTGACTGACCACTTGCTTGCATTTCTCCTACTGATAAAGTCAATGGCAACATCTTTGCTAGGTATAAGATCTCTCTGCACAGGTGCAGAGAACAAACTATTCTGTAGCTCATTGCTTTTCCATACCTCTTCCACAGTATTTGTTGATCATCAGGCTTAAGAACCTTAATACTAGATTACAAATTTCCTTTCCTCACTGGACTGTGTCAGACCTTTAAGATTAATCATACATATACTTTTGTTTCAGGCTGCTTTTTTACCTTAAGTGTGGCCTATGAAAATGATAATAACAAAATTAACAAAAGGCTCTTTATAACACAGCGTTTACACTTTTTTTCAAGGTTCTCAGTAACAGAAAAAATTAGTGGAGCTCTTTTGTGAATTGCAACACTAAAATAAAACTACCAAAATTGACATATAAGTTAAAAAAAAAAAAAAAAAAAGACAAAAAGGTAAACTCAAACTTCTAAGTTCACCAGGACAAACTCATATGTATTAATGACCAATTGTAGCAGAGGTTAAACAAAACATTAATAAGGACTGGAAAGGAATCCCTGAGAAAAGAAGCTAAAAATATACTACGTACCATAAATGCATCTTTTACTAGAATTTCTTTCTTTCCTTAAAATCAATTACCATCCTAGGATGTGTCTTTAAATCTTGTGCTGCTTTTCCTGTCTCTGACAGATTTTATGTGCTTATGTGTTTCTATAATTTGTGGTGCTGTACTTTTTGTATACCTTCTTTCATATCTCTGCTGCACATATTTCTGAAAATCAAGGAATAAAGACATGATTAGAAATTAACATATTGCTGCTTTTTGAAAGAGTAGGTTACTTTCTGGCAAGATTAATTTTACACTAGTAAAAAACACCATGAAAACGCTGGGGGTGCCTAGTAAATCTACCTGGAAGGAATTCAGTGATGTGAGACATGGTATTCTCCACCTCAGAATTTCATCTAAGTTAGCTGAGATCAAATGATTCATTGTATTCTCCTATGGGAAATTATCTATGAGCCCCAGTGAGGTAGAGATTAAAGCTGCCCACTTCCGTCAAAGTGGTTGACACGCCTGGTAGTGTGAATTTAAATATCTTTAAATCAAAAGTATCCAAGCCAATTTACATGAAAGGAAACGAAAAAAAGTACCTCTCTTCTGGCTTAGATGTAAATTGGCATGTATGAATTAATAGAGATATGATAGCTGTGGACTGAAAGAGTTACTAACAATTTGTAACAGTATAAATCCCGGTGGATGGAAGCTCAGACAGAACTTTGGCTACCAAAGATTTCTGTCTCTAATCATTCCCGATGTGTCAAGATGAATCAGTAGAAGAAATTTTGTGTTCATCTGGTAATTTTTTTAGGGTTGGCTCTGCTTAAGAGCAATGTGTAAGTGTGTGAGCTGGAACACTCCCTCCAGAGCAATTGTTCAAGGTAGAGCAATAAGCACAAACTTTACATCTGTTTACTTACCAGTAACAGATCTCTGACCTAATTTTAAACCTAGTGCCATTCCATTACTTTACTCCATATTTGCAATAGTGGGAACAAGGAGACAAACTGCCTTTTGTTTAGATCTTTTATATTTCTAGTGATTTTTTAAAATGAAATGAAAGAGTAGATTTGAAAAGGATTATGTGAAGAAAGAAAAACCATAAAAACAAATAAAAGAGAACTTTAAACCCTTGTACCCTTCTGACAATGAAAAGCCAGGAGAAAATTAGCAGGAACAGCAGGTAACTGACATCTCCCTAAACTAGGAGAACTATAACAACTCCCAGTGATCTGAAGTTGATGCTGAACAATTCAAGTGCCCAATTTTAATATAGATAATTTCTTTTTGAGCAATTTACTTGGTAATTCTTGATAACATTGTTCTGAGGAAAGATATATGCCTACATTGCATACGCCTACATCTGGCATTTTAAACATGCAATTTACTCAATCCTAATGTTGACACTCAAAATAGGTCAGGTCAGCCAGACCCTAAAAAGTACCTGTTTCTCTCCACTGACATTAAAGGTAGACTATGTGCTTAGATCAGTTGTAAGTGTCTACAATGCAGACATCTGCTGGTATATGGGAAAAATCCAGCTACATAAAGTAGGTCAAAAAAAATTGTAGTGCAAGCATTTCTGACACAGGCTGTATGGCCTATAATTTTTCAGAAGGTCAGAATAGATGATCGTAATGCACTTTTTGGATTTAAAAGTTAGGAATCTTTGATGAATTTTATTTCAAAGAGAAGAAATACTTTGTCCTCATTTACCCATTAAGTCCTGCAAATTATGAATCAGACAGAAAAGAATTTATAAATATCTGAACATAATTCTTCTGTCTTCCAACTCCAAAATACTTTGCATTTTTTAATACATAGATTTTGCAAAGTTTATCAAATCCATCCTTGACTTGAGACTTTGCTACATTTCCCTGTTTTTTTGAACAAAGGACCACTTCCACTTTTAAACTTCCTCTCTGATGACAGTGAGTTGATAGTTTTGTAAATTTTGCTGCTTGCTCCCCAGACCATCTGCAGAGCACTCCATAGGCCATCATAAAAGGAAAACTTAGAGGTCAAGCTTGACTGCCTCCTGCTCTCTCTTGTTAGTATCAACCAATTCAGCAGGTGTTCCCATATCATGTAGCATAGTTGGGATTGTTCCACCGCAGAATACTTGTCATGTTAAGTATCCATGTATCTTCAACCAGTAATCTGTGAGATTCTGCTATTGTGGAAAGACAGTTGGGGAACATTGCATGGGAGGAGCTGCTCCTAGCCTAGAATTGGTCTGCTGTGCAATGCTATTGCAGTTGTGTACGTAGAAGGAATGATTATCAGACCAGATACAGTAGCAAAATATGGATTTTTTTTTGTTTTGAGCAGGGCAGATGCTACCCTAACAAGTGTTTGTCTGCATGAAATAATAAGTGTCAGTATTTTGCAGATTGCATGCATTAAATCCCATTATGGTTGAGCAGAATATAGGTGCACAGATGGAAGACTACATCCTGGAATATAATTCCTAAGTAAATAGGTCAGAAAGAAATAAGATATGTGAGAAAAGCAAATGATTATGTAAGACAGACGTATAACAACAAAAATTAAATAGTGATGAAAGGAAGCTTCTTATGGCTTATGCATCATCATCAGAAATTGCCTGGAGAGTAGAGAACTTTTTTTTAGCTGGGAGACACTGTGTTTCCCAGTAGAAAATATAGCTTCTTTGTTGAAAAATACCTGACTGACAACACAGCAAAAGCTCGGAAATTTCATGACCTGATTTAGATGCATGTGTGAAACAAGACCTTGAGTTAAAGTCCTGGGGTCAATGTTGTCCTCAGTTACATGCCTTAAGCTCCCTTTGAAATCAATGGAGCTTGCATCAGTTAACTGAGAGAAGAATTTCCCTTGTGGTCCTTATATCAGTGATTTCTGTTTTCTACAGATCAGCTCACTGTTATAGTAAAAATCGAATAGGAACAATAATAATGGAAGGTTGTAATCTTTTTCCTTTTCCCTTCCCTTCCCTTCCCTTCCCTTCCCTTCCCTTCCCTTCCCTTCCTAAAATATCTGTATTCAGATTTATTCTTATGTAGCCATCCACTAAATGCAAAAATACTCCAAGCCCAAAACTGCCATTATAAGGTTATGAAATTCCATATAGTTTTATAGTGGTCTCTACTTTTAATGGTACTCCACCACAGGAGACAATGCTCATCCTGAGTTGAAAACCTACAATAAAAACATGGTAGTTTTATTTAAGCAAGGATACTAGCCCTCTTTGGATGTTAATGCCTCATAGTATGAAATAAAAGGGAGAAATGAAAGATTGTTTCATAACTTCAAAGCTAATAGGGATTCACTACTGAATCCTGAATAGAAGGTTCATTAGTATTCAGTTTTTCAACTGGAATCTTCACAGTAATTTGCCTTCAATCAGTAAAATCAGAGAAGAATGCTTGCCAAATGCTAAGGAGGCATGCAAGATAAGCCATTTGACAGGCCCCAAATCAAGACCTGAGGTGTGTTTGTGGGGTGCCATACAACATGGGGCAGAATTCTTCAAGCCAGCTGCAAGTGAGAATTCTCCACAAGGCAGCATGAGAAGTTCAGGAGAGGGGTGCCAGGAGGACACCGAGCTGAGCTGAGTAGCTGGGAGTGCTGTGTAGGGTCATGTTCATGTGCCACTTCTGCTTCCAGTTTCAAGGTGAGATACTCAGAGCTGCCTTAGGGAAAGTCTACACCACAAAAAGCATAGTAAATATTCCCATTAAACAGGGGCCTATTTTCTGATGGACTTCAAACACACTGGGGAGACAAAGCATTCCTATTACTTAAAGGGTGAATGTTTTCACAGGTCTTGGAAACTATTTTGAAAGGAGCTGGGGAGATTCATGTAGCATCTGAAAGAAGCTTTCACCCTCACTGTGAGATACAGGGAGCAAGTTTTTATATTTTCCTCTTGGAATGGGGTCATTGTAAGCAGACAAAAGAGTTGTATAAACACTGAGGGCACACAACTCTTCTTCCAGACTCCAGACCAAAGAAAGAGAAAGAACCATGCAGCCTATTGTTTGTGAAAAAAGTAAACTCCATTCCTTCAACTAGGCATGAAGTGACTTTTTTCTTCTGCTTGATGAACATGTGAACTCTTTAATCCATCAATATATTTGTCTGAGTATGATTTGTTTGATAATTCTTCAAAATTTTGTTTTAGCTTCCATTTTTAAAAAATTACTTGCAGTTACAAATATTAATATAAAAATTCAAACTCAGTAAGGAAAATTTTCACATTTTATTGAAGGCAAACAAAGTATTTTTAAATGTGGTAATTATTTTTACAATTTTACTGCATTTATTTTAAAGTCAATGGATTGTGGAAATGAATCTTCCTTATACAATTTCAGGCTCTGTGAATATTTCAAACATATATTCAAAGGAAAAGTCTAGGGCTTTTCATTTTCTGCTTTAAGTTTAGAACTGAAGGGAAAGTAAAATTAATACACGTTTCTACCCAGTAATGAGAAACTCTTACTTTTGTCCTGGTTTGAGGTAAAACAGAACTAATTTTCTGATTTATAATTTTACTTTTTAGCTGGGCTTCTTCTAACTGACTCAAGTCTGAAATTAACAGCATATTGTTCAGAAACTGTTCACTCTCAGAGCGATAAGACCTGATTATACCAAGGAATGGGATGCACTGAGGCTCCTGCTTATACTTATTGCTATAACAGCCAAGGTCAGCTAGCTTTGCTATTTGCCCCATTGGAAGGTTGGAAGCAGAGAAGAGCAGAGAGGTCACATCTATAGGGAGAAGCAGATAGGACAGGTGACCCAAAACTGACCAACATGGTATTCCATCCCATCTGCATCATGCTCAGTATAAAAGCTGAGGGATCAAAGGGGCAAGTCTGCTCTGGCTCGCTCTTTCTTCGATGGCCGACATCTGAGGAGGACCCTGTCTGGTTGTCTGCCTTTGATCCTGATCCAAGCACTCCTGACTCTAGTTCCGGAATTCAGCTCCTGTTCCTTGCTGACTCCAGTCTGGGACTTTTCCTGTGTCTGCTGTTGACGCGATCATCATCCTGGGAGCTAGATACGGTTTTGTATGTACTGTATACTTTTTTTAAAAAAAATTATTATTTCTTATTTCTTATTTATTATTATTTTCATTAAAGTAGTTTAGTTCTTCTTCTAAACTCGTAAATCTCCTTACCTCTTCCCCTCCTCTCTTTGTAGGGGGGGTGGGGTGGGGAGGGCCATCTTCCGTTTTGATTGGCCAATCCAGCCAAAACCATGACAACTTTTTAAAACTTCTGAAAGAATATTTTAAGATATTTCTCATTCAGAAGTTGAGTTGTAAACTATCCATGGTTTTGTGCTGAAGTAATACTTGGGGTTTGACTGCTTGCAGTAGTTAATTTGTAATACTGTGAATATACATGCTCATTTGCTGGGGGAGAAAAAGGCAAGCCAACACCTTGGTGCAATCGAATTTTAGTAGAATTAAAATGCCAAGGCATGCTTGCCTTAACTTTGCTTAACTCTACAGAGACTTGTTCATGGGGATTAAGTGTGAGGAACAAGTCTGATGAATTATAATTTTAAAATTTATTATTTATATGACTAAAAATCAGCCTCATATATATAGCTAATATTTAATATATGAATAATTTTGTTGTGATTTTACCCAAGAGAATCTATGTAGATAGAAATAGAAAAGCACTCTTTCCACCTCCCTCTTTTAAAGAAGTACATGATAAAATACCTTTTTCTTCCCCCAACCTTGACTGAGAAGACAGATAAAATGAAGACAGAGACTAAGCACAGAAATAGTTTATGTAAAGTGTTTAAAGGAACAGAAAAAAGACAAACATTCAATTGAAAGTATCTTGGGAAAAAACACCGTCAATCATCCTTTTCAGTCATCACAAAAGATCATTATAAAACAAAGTGCTGGTACTCCAAGAACAGACAGAAAGCTTACTCTGAACTCAGAGACAATCTGTGGCAATCAAAATGAAATGTTGCAACAACAGTGCACAAGATAAATGATGTATAGGTTTTAAATTGCAGATGATGTTTGTATCTAATTAAATAAAGGTGGTATTATAGGGATATGTATGTCAAATTTCACATGCTCTGTGTTACACGTTGTGTTTTTATTAAAGCAATATCAGAAATACTTTTTCCTAAGATATGGTGTCATTCTGTAGTTTCTTCTAATTAAGTTAGTGTGATTTTAGATATTATGTTTGCTGACATTTTGTTTAGAATATGTACTGAACAGAGGAAATCCAATTCTCTCTTTTTTTTT
>VXBO01006142.1:51938-69725 GCA_013400135.1 Rhinoptilus africanus | reverse complement strand
TTACTAATCTCATAAAATTTAAACCAATCACATAGTTTGGAAGACAGATTCATTCAAAGTTTAGGGTTGGTAATATGGAGAGTATGATGCAAAAGTCTACCTCATTCCCTTAAAGAGTTTTCAGGAAAAGTCAAATAATTTCACACTCCAGGAAAATACATTAACTTGCTGCCATGAACAGTGTCACAAATCTCCACGAACCTAGCTGTCTCAGTGACAAATACCACACCGACTTACCTCTGACAGGTTTCTGGAGGCTGCTAAAATCAGTTCCTCTGAGTTTTGAGATCACATTGTTCTCCAGATAGAGAATGATACCACTGATTTATGGATACAAGGATTCATAGACTGGATGGGAACTGGTACAGTGTGGTGCAGCAGAACTGTTTTGGGGATCCAGCCTGATCTTTGTTGTCTTGGACTTTCTCCCCCAAGCCAGACTTAAACAGCTGTAGCAGAGCAGTTTGGCATTGTGCAGACCTGCTGCTGCCATGCTGGTGATGATCCTACATTGATCTCTCTCAGGAACAATTCATGTTGTGTCATTGCATTTGGATCTGGACCTCCTTGAAGAGGGCCCTGCAATGTTGGTGATATTCCTAAAAGGGGAAGAACAGAGCTATGTGGGCATGTTGGGTATTGCATCACCATGATTTGTGTAGCTATTTTCAGGGTAGGGGGACTGTGTCTCCTGCTTTTTCATTTTAGGGTTGTGAAGGTTCTCTCTTCCACCCAAAGACATGACTGGATATTGCCAACCTGTAAATTAATTTCTTCCATTGCTCACATTTTATAAATATGCATCATAGAGCCATAGAGCAAAATCATCCTCCTCTTCTTTTCGTGCATTACCTGGAACAGTTTCTGTGGGACGGGGCCTGGAGAGCAGAGCCCCGGGTGGTGCTCGGTTGATAGGTGGGGACTTGATGGAGCTTGTAGGCCATAAACCATGGGAAAAAGAATGTAGTAAAAAGCTGCTAAGGGTCGTCATGATCACAAAAGGACAAAACAAGGACCTGAAACAAAGAAACTTAACAAATGTTGCAACACTGAGATAAGCAAGCTCCAAGCACCCTACAACAAAGGCCTTAAGGAATGCATCTTCAAAGATAAGGTACCTTTGTTAGTCTGACAGTGTCAGATGCAACCGCGCCAATATTGAGAGCCAGTCTGTGCCGGACACGTAGCCAATGTTGGTCTATATACGGAGCTGTTGCACACAGTAAACCGACATCTTGCTTGCATCAAGCAGCGTCCCGTCTCAATCGTGGCAAGTTTCTTTGGCCATCTTCTGGAGAATGACTTTTCTACTACTCAGAAATCAAGTTAGAGCAGACACATGAAATAATAATAAAAAAAAAATTTAAAAAAAATGAAGCAGCAGCAAATCCTACCAGCTACCAAAACACATTAATAAACATTGTGGCATCAAAACTGTATTTCAGATGGGTGAAAACACACAACCATGTTTTACCAATGTGATATGCTGTTGATATATACCTTGTCACAGCCCACCTTGAAGCAGCCATTGGTCACCATTTTTAAGAGGTACCTTCTCCACTTCTTCATTTATGTTTTTCATCATTTAGAAACTGCAGTTACTTTGTTGTTGATTGCAAAGCTAGTAAAGTATAGCTAGTTTATCACCTCAGCATCTATCAGTTTGCTGAAACAACATACAACACGAACTTCAAATTCAGGGATGGCTGCACAGTAAGCTCAATTAGAAACAAGATCCCTTGCCTGGCAGGCATCTAGCATGCTAGTTCTGACTGCGATAAGGAATTTCTGTAGGGTGAGACTGGAAAAAAGTTTGGAGGAGGGCTGTTCTACGCCAATGGATAGGCTTGTCCCTTCCATGTACCGCCAACAATTTAGTTATTGTGGTAGTTAGTACTGGATAGAGAACTTCAGGAGACAGATTAGTTTATATAACCATGAGACTTAGTGGTGGTTGTGGCAGCTCTGGTACCAGCTGGCAGTTTAGCTCCTACCACAAGTCTGTCTGGTAAACTCAGTTTTACCAATCAGCAGAAGAAATTTCACAAAGAAGGCAAAACACAGGTTTTACTTTCTTGCATAATCCCAGGCACTGTGTACCCCTAAATGTCTCATACGTGTTTACTTTAAAAATGGGAAATAGACGTTTTGGAGTGGGTAACGGGGAATAAGCCTGATCAAGGGCTAATAGCTATGAAGGTATATAGATGCTAGAAAATTTTTCCTTTTTCTTACAACTCCTTTTCCTTACAAACATCTTAGTATCTGTCACTGTCCAAACATTTATCATTTTTGTACTGAATGTCCATCAACAAACAATTCCATTTTGTTATCCAAACCTTCAGATTTCAAGTAAATTTATTTTCTAACCAAAACATTTGGCCTAAACAGCATTTTTTATCTGATACAAACGGAGCTGTCCTTCAACTGTGGCTAAATCTTCCTTTATTCCTGCCCAATCAACATGTCATCAATGGCAATCAAAACAAAAAAATAGAAACAGAGAGTGAGTAGAAATTAAAAGTCTATTTTATTTAATTTTCATTCAAGACTAACTCTTATTTTCTCCTGTTTTTCACCTTTGAGAAACCATTTTAAAAAAATCAGTTTTCTCTCTGACTATAATTTGGCAAAGCACTTCACACTTAAATTTAAGGACTGGAGTAGCTTATTATGGTTTCGTTTGAAGAATATGCATAAATACAGTGCTCAAAAAGTCAATGTATGCTATTTCTCTAGCTGATGTGCTGCAGAAATGGAACAGCAAACTCCTGAATTTTGACATGTCCAACAGAGTCACAAATTATCGCAATCACACATGTTTACATTACACAATAAACCCAGACTAGAACCTGTTTTTATGTCCTACATTGTATATTGTCACACTGATAAATCCTTAAAGCAAATGCTTCTCAAATTCCAGCCTCTATTTTCAAGCCGAAACCAAAGTTCGGCTCTGAAAGGTGTTCTTCCTTTCTCTTCTTAGGAGACAGATGACAATATTTTAAGCATGAAGTGAGCCTAGTTGTCTCCCTCTTGATGCGCTTATGTTTGCGATTCTCGCCTCATTTGAAAGACAGTGCTTCATTTGCTTTCTGGAGGTGGTGGGCTTCAGTCTGAAAGGAGGAATGATGCCATTAGTTTCTGCTCTCCACGTTAAATCATTCTGTCTGTGTTTCTTTGATCTACCCTTCAAGTGCTGGTGTAAACTGTGTTTTTCTCAAGTGAACTGTGGGGCAGAGTGGGGTGGAAGAAAAACTCAAATGGACAGACTTCATCCTTAAGTAGGTGGAAGACACTTAAAAACTACCATTTTTCAACCAGAAATGATGCCTAGTTCTGGGAACTTCTCTACTCCACTGAACCAGGAGATTAAATGAGGCAGAGTGATGTCAGGCAGTGCTTGCTGAAGCTTGGTGCTATCAGTGTGCCAGTAGGAACAACTGTGGTAGATCTATTTGGTCTCTGAGTCAAATCCTGAGTTCAAGCCAGGAAGGTGTATACACATCCAGATTTATTCTTTCTTCACTGGAAAATACTATGTAGCAAGCTGAAGGATTCAGTGACTGAATAATAAAAGTAGGATGTCTTATGCATTTATTATTTAAAAATGTTAAGTGTGGGTGTAACATTGACACAGTAGAAGTTAGGCACACAATAAAGAAAAATACTTAAGGTAAAAATACTTGCAAACAGAATGAAAATACAATGGCTGTAGTGTATAGATTTCTTTTTGAACTTCAAAATTATGTTGCAGATATGAATCTTTTACAGTTTCTGCAGTTTATTAGAAAAAAAACCCCAAATTATTTCTCTGTAACATATATACATACATATACATACATGATTTTTTTTCCCATTTCACAAGATACCAGATTGGTATCTGCACTGTCTGAGGGACCTTGAGACAGCCGCATTTGGAACAAGTACGGATGAAGGAAGTGGTTTCCCTAGCAACAGAAACTTTTTGTGAACACTCTTCAAATATATTCTTGTCCTTCTCTTTCCTGTTTATGCTTGCTCAGTGTTTTTGTTAGTGCTCGCTATACAATTAGAACTTTAGAGTACTATTCTCAAAACATTTGCCATGCCAATATGCAAAATACCCTCTTACCCTGAAAAAGCCCTGGGACCCATAGAAGTCCTTCCAATGAACTTAAATAATTTACAAAAAATGTACATTGAACATTTCAACAGCTTTCCCAGAGACACTATTCTGTGAATTATTTAAGATTTAGATTATAAAAATAGCCTTATTCACAAATCTCATCCTGAAGTTCTATTTAATTTCTTTAAAATTTCTACTTATGACAGATTTAATGGACATCTCGAGACTAAAAGTTTTCCTTTCTCTCTCACACACAGAGTCTTTATATATGAGTATAAGCTTATAGTTTACTAGACTGGTGAATGGTCAGCCATACCATGAACCTCTGTTAGTATACGTGATTTGACTCAGAAAAGATTGTAATGTTTTCTTATTGACTCATTCTTCATAAAACCCCAGGGTATAGCTCAGCTAGGGAGATGGCTTTATTACAACTGTGTTGCTGGCTGCAGTCTGCATGCTTTTGCTGGCATTATAATACATATTCACAGATAATTATTGCCTAAATATTTTTCCCAAAACAAAAGCATGATAAATTACCTTTTTTACTTTTCATCTTATTTTACTACTACTTGCATTAATGCTTAGTCAAAAACAAGCACAAACCAATCAAGTTGACCCCCATGTTCCTGGTTGTCACATACGTATTTTTCTGCTTTCTTTCCTTTGATGATCTGCATCCATGTCAAATTCTCAGACATAAAAGAGGTCTTTTGTATTGAAGTCTAGGAATTTATTCCAACTCTGCCTTTGTCCCTGGGAGTTATGGGATTGGATACAGTCTTTAGTTTGTCTTTGAGAAAGAGAACCTTTAATATAGAATGGAATTCCTGAGATTTTGGTAAAAATATGCAATAGGCTGAGAACAGCCTTCGCAAAAACATTATAGTTAATCAGAAAAGCTCTGTCAGGTTGCTGGGAGAGGAGAAAGATGTAGTAGGTGCATAATAAAGTCACAGTCTTGTGGAAGGACTGGGAGATGGGGCTGATAAAGCTGTGGCAGAGGGTGTTGGTGTGTGTGGGAATTTCTAGAGGTCTCTTACCTATTCTCGACAAAAAGTGTGTGCCTAACTCAGGGTGTGACATTGATAAAATCAGTATCCACAGCAAAAACGGTCATAGTGGCTAAGAAGATCATTGTGCAGCATAGGCACCCTGTATAGTTGTTTCAGAGCTTCAAAAGGATGTTGTGTTAGATTGTAAATGCTGTCAGTCAGGGCTTAATCTTACTGCTAGAACTATGTCTTATATTAACAGGGACCAACTGTTTTTACTCAAAACTCCTCAGACTATTCTATTAATATGTTATTCATATCCATGTCAAGTCTGCAAAGAGCAAACATCATCCATGCAGGGGAGAAGAATCACGTCTGTAAAGATTTAGAGATCCCTTTTCACTATAGAATAGCAGCTGTGCTGAAATATGGAGGCTGATCATAAATTCATATTAATTTTTACTTTAAAGTCTGCTGAATGACAGTTATTCATCACAGATACAAATAATTATTTTTTACCAGAAAATGTTCCAAAACCTTATTAAAGTAATGCGTATGAAATATAAACAAATATGGGGAACTTTTAAACACAATGAGAGACATGGGTTTGCTATGTTGAGTCTGCAGTTTCTGATGGGAGAAATGTATATCAGCAGCAGGCTTATTAAAGCCAATGAACCAATACCAACATTTAGATATAGCCAAAGGCTCAGTGGAGAAGGTAGTTCTCACAAATACAGGACATGTGGCATATGTTTTCAGAACTGTTGTCAGGATTCTTGTCATACACATGTAATTACATTTAAAGAAACCCAGATGAATAGCAAGCTCAAAGATGATCAAAAAGTACAACTGTTTTTTCAACTACTTCTCCTTTCACTAAAATACTAGAGACATCTGTAACACCCTAAATGGCAAAGGGCAATGAATGGAGAAGAATGGACCCAAGACATGGTGAAAACAACGAAATTATAAGGTAGTAGGTAAAAAAAAGNAGTGTGCACTTATAACCCAGAAATCCCACTGCATTCTGGGCTGCATCAAAAGAAGTGTGGCCAGCAGGTCAAGGGAGGTCATTCTGCCCCTCTACTCCACGTTGGTGAGACCCCACCTGGAGTACTGTGTCCAGCTCTGGAGCCCCCAACGTAAGAAGGATATGGACCTGCTGGGGAGAGTCCAGAGGAGAGCCATGAAGAATATCAGAGGGCTGCAGCACTTCTATGAAGACAGAGTTGGATTTGTTCAGCCTGGAGATCTTATAGAGACTTCAAATACCTAAAGGGGGCCTACAAAAAAGATGCAGAGGGATTCTTCATAAGGGAGTGTAGTGATAGGTCGAGGGGTAAGAGTTTTAAACTGAAAGAGAGTAGGTTTTGATTAGATATTAGGGAGAAATTCTTTACTGTGAGGGTGGTGAGACATTGGAACAGGTTGCCCAGATACATTGTGGATGTCCTATCCCTGGAAGTGTTCAAGGCAAGGTTGGATGGGGCTTTGGGCAGCTTGGTGTAGTGGGAGGTGTCCCTGCCTCAATCCAGGACACACTAGTTGGTACTAGATGATCTTTAAGGTCCTATCCAACGCAAAACATTCTTTAAACCACAAAACTGCCTTCCCATTATTAGTTTAGTTTTGTGAAAAAAGTGCTAAGCATAGCGTTGGGTTTAATTTATCATGACTGAATTCTAGATTGTCCTTGCTCATCCTTTATGGAATAAGAATCCTGCAAAAGCTAGAATTAGTGGATACGTGAATGAATATGTTGTGCTTGGGAAGGGACAGCACAGTTCCAAGATGATCCATAATCATGTTGACAAGGCAGACTTGTATGATACAATCTGCAGCAGAGTACAAGCACAGGATGATATCAGAGCTCCTATAAGAAGAGGAAGAAACAAAGAACAGAGAGGGAGATTGCTCTAGCAATCTAGGCAAACTAGGAGTGCCTCTACTAGTTAAGTGCGCTGCATGCACATTGCCAGTAACCTAAAGCAGGTCCCCACACCCTCAGTGGAAAAATGCAATTCACCACATTTTGCTTCTGCAACTCAGCAATCACACATTAACTTTTAAAGGAGTAATATGTACGTTTCTGCTCAAACCTTCCCAAACAGCAGAAGTGACTGATTTTGCAACACTAGACCAGTATAAACCTGGATATCTCTTTGTGTTTCCAAAAGGCTGTTGGCAAAAGAATTTAAACTGGCAGGGCCCAAGAGGAAGATCATCATATGGGTGAGTAACTGGTTAAAATAAGAAACAGAACAGGAGTAAATTATTTCAAGAGAGCAGAGTTATGTCAGCAGTGGAACTCATCAGGGATGTGTGCTACAATCTGTGTTGCTCAAAATATTCATAAATGATGTAAAGCAGAGAGAGTAGAAAGGCATGAAAGTTTGCTGAAGATATTAGATTATTTAGAGTAATAAGGAGGAGAGTCAGCTGAAGATATGAAAAGTTATGAGACTGAGTAACTGGGAAGTTAAATGACAGATAAAATCCTGTTTTGATAAATATGAAAAAATACAGCTGGAAAAGTTACATACAAAATGATAGACTTCGAACTCACCACTACCATTTAGAGGCAGATCTTGTTTTACTGTAGATTGCTCCATAAAAAGGCCAACTCAGTGCTCAAGAGCAGTGAGAATTAATTGTTCACAATTACTAGAAAAGAAAAGAGAATGAAAGACCTTTGTTATAAGACCGTTCATCTACACCTTGAATGCTGTATACAGTTATAGTGTCCTCAAAATCTAAAAGGATAATGTAGAACTGAGAACTGTAGGAAGATAAGGAATAACTAAATTTGTGAGTCTGAAAAAGAGAGGAAGGATATGACAGAGTGGTATAAGTGGTATAAGTGTCATGAACATATGTAGGGCTTGAGGATTCAGCATTTCTTGCAGGTCAGGGACTAGAGACTAATGAAGCCAGATGTAACAAAGAAAATAAGATTGTTNAGGGGGGAACCTAATCAACACTTAGAAGTACTTGAAGGGTGGATGTCAGGAGGATGGGGCCAGGCTCTTTTCGGTAGTGCCCAGTGACAGGACAAGGGGTAATGGGCACAAACTTGAGCACAGGAAGTTCCACCTAAACATGAGAAGGAACTTCTTTACCTTGAGGGTGGCAGAGCACTGGTAATAGGCTGCCCAGGGAGGTGGTGGAGTCTCCGTCTCTGGAGACATTCAAAACCCGCCTGGATGAGTTCCTGTGTAACCTGCTCTAAGGTGGCCCTGCTCTGGCAGGGGGGGTGGACTAGATGATCTCCAGAGGTCCCTTCCAACCCTGTGATTCTGTGATTGTTCTTCCACAAGATGGAATTCTTCATCAAAGGGCACAGTGGAAATAAAAAGTTGCAAGCCTATAAATGGAAATGGGTCACATCTGTAGAAAACATATTAGTTTAGGCTACTAAATATGTATAGAAACCTTGTCTAAACAGCAAACCACTCAGCTAAAAATAGGTTATTAAGCTGAATTATGTTTGCAGTTTTCTTACTCTTGTCTAAGTACTCACTTACAGCCTCTGCTAGAAAGAGGACATGAGAGAGACACAAAGCCTTTCTTCTGTTCTTATTTATCGGCAGAGACTCTATTAAAACCTTTTATTGAATACCTATACTATGTACTGATATAATCCTGAATATCTCATTCTTATTTCTTACTTTAATCACTCATTTATTATTCATGTCCTCTTTCATAAATTTTTACTAGTCTCCATCCGCTCTTATCTAAGTCCTTCATATTTATTCAGGAATCATAGTCCTTAATTGAGGTTGAGCTTAAAGATCTGTTGCTTTTGGTTTTCCTCTGGATATTTTCCAATATAATGTTCCTATGGGATTTTTCCAAGTCCTTTTAAGCCCAGTGAAGAGTTAAAAGAAAAGTATGCAAACAGTTTAAATCTTATTATTTCATTTCCATCTGTTCCATATTTTCAGGGTCATGTTCAAATCTTCTTTTCTTTCATTTGACTTAATTTATTTTTAGCCAATTCTGCTATCAACCGTAATTTTATGACTCTCATATACCCCTAGAAAACAAAATTTTCATAGATTCCACTTTCCCTGATAAGCAATGAAACACAAATCTTATAATATCAAGGAATTTTTAAAGTTTTTACCCCTTAAAGACCAGTGTTGTCACTGACTTCTGCTTCTTTGTAAAAAGTTTCACTGCTTCATCTTTTTGCCAGTGCTGTTTCCTTTCCTGATTTCCTGCTATAGCACTGTAATACATCCCGTATGTTATTGTTCTTGCCTCCAGATTTGAGATAAGAAGGAAATAAAAGCTATACACCAACTTTACCCACACATTATGAGGATATAATCACTAACCATATTATTGTTGTCAAAACACTCTAAGGGGGAAGATACATTGTACTGACTGTTAATACAAATGTAAAATGTAATAAGGCTAAATTTTAACTTAAATCTTGGGGATCGTTTAATGTAATTTAAATTACTTTAAATTTATCCCATCTATGCTGTTCTTTTTACCTGTGTAAATGAAGAACCTTTTTCATTTTCATTTTAATTTATTTGTTGATCTTTTTCCATTTTTCTAAGTTGTCATTTTTTTTTTTCACTGTTTCACCATTTTTTCTGATTATTATTTATGCAGATAGAAATACTCTGAAGGTAGGACTTGCATCTTTGACCTAAACAAATCTTAATTGTCTTAAAAAAAGAAAATTTAACACAAATAATTTCATTTCATTGACTAGAGCTATTGGGTTTTCACCTCTTTATTTAGTTCTATGTAGCCTACTGTGTTTCACAATAACTGAACTAGAGATTAATTAATTCAGTTCAGAGGAGAAACAGAATAAGAGGAGTCGTTGTCCTGGTTCCGGTGGGGATAGGGTTGATTCTCCCGGGGCCCTGGCAGGGACATAGGTATTCCATCCCATGGGAGCCATGCCCACTCTGAGCTGCCAGGGGAGGGGGCCAGAGATCACCATTGAGTGGGCTGGGGCGTCCCAGGTCCGGTCTGTGAGCAGCAGCGAGCGGGGGTTCCGTAATCACGTTTGTATATCCCTCTATCTGTGTTATTGTTGTTGTTTTCTTGTTACCTTCTGCTGTTCTGTTAAACCTCTTTTGTCTCAACCCACAGGTTTTGCCTTTTTCTTCTGATCCTTTCCATACTGGGAAAGCCTGAGCAAGTGGCTTATGGTTCTTTTTTGCCATCTGAGGCTAGACCACAACAGACGTCTATTTAATGTATAGATTTGCATCGAAATAATAATTGGGTATCCCTGCTATCACTTACTGTGACATATTTATGCATTTCAATTTACAGATTTACAAGAGGAAAGATTTCTTCCTTGCTAAATTGTTCTAATGGCTACCTAACCAATGAGTTAAATAATTATGCTTTATTCATAGCTTCAAATTCTAGTGGATCTTTTTATATCTTTACTTGTATGTTTTCATGGGTCTTCTTGGGAACTGTCATCTATTTATTTTTCTTGAGTTTGAACAGTATATTTCAGTAGATTTACAGCAATACAAAAATGCTGACGATGTAGCATCCTTACTCCTGGTTAATATTCCTACGTCCATAAACAAGAACGAATTGAGATTAAATCTTGGAATGAGTAAATTAATCTCAGTATTAGGTTAGCCAAATCATCAAATAAACATAATAATAATAATCAGTACTAAGAACTCCCAACAATGCTTGTCCATAGGAAGCAGCTGTACATTTGATTATGGATGCCAATAATCTATAATCTATAATTCTGAAGTAGATTAAATATGTTATTATTGAAAGCAGTTGTTGTTTTGGGTGTAGGTGGCAAGCTGGGGAGCAGGGGTGGCCTCTGTGAGAAAAGACCAGGGGCTTCCCCCATGCTGGACACAGCTGGTGCCAGCTGGCTCCAGCAAACCCACCACAGGACACAGCTGAGCCCAGCAGCCAAGCTAGTGGCACCTCTGTGAAAACATATTTAAGAAAGGGAAAAAATGCACATTGAGCAGAGAGGAGTGAGGGGGAAAAAAAAAATCAACTTAAACGTGTGACAATAAACAGTGCAAACACCAAGGTGAGAGGAGAAGGAGGGGGAGGAAGCTGTCCAGGTGCCAGAGCAGACACTTCCCTACAGCCTGTGAAGAGGACCATGGTGGAGCAGATACCTAATCTTCAACCCATGGTGAGCTCGTGCTGGAGTAGGTTTATTCTGCTGGACTGCAGCCCAAAGGAAGGACCCATGTGGGAGCAGGGGAAAAGTGAGAAGGAAGGCGCAGCAGAGAGGAGCTGTTATGGATCCCTGCTGTATTTCTTGGGGTGAGGGCGCAGAAGAATCAGGAATGAAGGAGTGAATTTTAGTCTGGGAAAGGGGTGAGGGTGGGAGTAAGCTGTTGTTTTAATTTTGATCTTTATTTCTTATTATTCAAATGTATTTTGATTGGCAACAACTTAAATTAATTTTCCCCATGTCAAGTCTTTTTTGGCCATGCCAGTAACTGTTAAGTGATCTCTCTTTTTACCTTGTTCCATGACTCATGTAATCTTGGACCTGCATCTTTCAAATCACTGGCAAGTGTTCCAGTTACTGAACTTCTGACTATCCTGTCTTGCTCTGTGACAAGAACTGTGTTTTTGAAATATGAAAGTTCTTTCAATTAAGAGTTCGATCACATAATTTCCTTCAGTTTTACTAATTCGTTTCAAAGTAATCAGGCTTATATGTTTATTAGTACCACTCTTCACTTAAGTGATTTTCTGACCTGAAAAATAAGACGTTTTGCTTTAATACTTTACCTTTTATTAACTTCAGTTGTCAAATTTTGGCAATTTCATCTTTCAGTGCCTTTCTTTAACATTCTTAGGTGGAGCCATTTTTAGAAAATGTCCTAATTAAATTAGCACTTTAAAACTGTAGCAACTGTTCTGCATGTGTTAGGAAATAAATTTATTATTTTATTTCTCCCTGAATTATTTTTTTTTCAGAACTTCCAGATAAACAAATGTGGTGTTATGTCAGTGGAACAACTGAAAACAAATTGTGCGAAGAGTTCATAGCACAAAAAAAATCATATTAAAATAGTGGATTACTGGATTTCCTTCTAGTTACTATAAATATAAAAGCCAGACAAATATAATTACCAGAAAAATTCAAACTAAATTAAAGTTTCTGATGTTTCCCTTATAATCAAATTCTTATTTTTCCTGAATATTAATTTCCTGTTTTGAAATTCAGTGGTAGGTCAAACCTCTAAAATGCCTGTCTTGACAAGAGTTATTTAATCCCATCAAGGTGAAACCATTTTAAATATATAATTTATATAATGTCTGTGCTTCTGTAAAAGCTATTGAGCACAAAAATCAAAGGGTAACTGAGTGAATCTATATCTCCCCAGTGAGATAATAAATGTACTTTAACACTGACATTTCTTCGGGCAGTACCCTTAAGAGTGATTCAGAGTGCTTAAAGTGCTGACATCAGTTAATCCATTTGTTACATCACAAATTTAGGCATCTGTTAAATTTTTTGCTTAATTGCCTTGTTTAAGGCTCATAGATCTAAGTACAATGTCAGCTCTCCTGTGTATGCTGTTACTTTATCTACATGATGTTTTTCCACTTCATTGGTTAATCCATTTTCATTATTATCTGCAAGTGCTATTAGCAACAGTGATTTCCAAAATTCTTATTAATTCATTTTCACACAAAAATTGAGATTTTTATGGGCCATATACCTAATAGCTCAATGTAATAAGAACGGGGAATTTAAAGCTGGCTGTCTTGCTTAGTGACAGATAAAACAGTTTGGTCATGAGGCAATAGCCGCTGAACAGTTTTTCGAGAAGACGTCTCAGATGTGACATGGGATATTTCAAAATATGGCAATAAAAAACCGTTCCCAGTAAGCGGCATATCACTTCATTTGGAACAGAGCTCTGCTTGAGTTGTTATTGAGCAATAGGCAGAAAAGCCTATTGTCTTTTCCTGTCCTGTCTTTATGAAGTAAATTCTTAAGACTAGAGACAAGTATTTTGTGATATGCAATTTCTTTGAATTAATATTGAAATGTTTTATACAACTGGGAAAGATATCCACAGGTGAGACTGAAGTACATATTTTTCCTCCCACCGACTGCAACAGAGTCATTCTGTAACACGATCCAGATTAATGGGAAACTGGATATCAAATTTTCTGACAGTGGAAAGGTAAAAGATGGAACACACTGATTGCTGAGATTCAGGAAAAATATGTATTTTCAGTTGAATGTGAATTTGATATTTCCTAGGATTTTGCTTATATGGAGAAGAAACCTAGAAAGCATTAATTTCAAAAGATTCCAAAGATTTGTTTTTCAAACACATTGGAAAATTAGACAAATACAGAAACTTTACAAATAAATACTCAAATACTAACTTAAGCAATCAGAAGTGCTGAGGAGATGGATGGGAATTCAGGGACAAAGAAGATTAGATATTGTCCCAGTGCATTGTTTTCAGTTGCAGTCCCCAGGGCATTAACTCAGGATTATAGCTGCCATCTGAGACTGCACAGACCTGTTTTCAAAATCCCCTTTTATACGAACTATATCAGAAAGTTCTATACAGATTCTTTCCTCTTGAAGTTCCCATCTATTGCTTTTTGCTATTTTGAAAGCAAGTGTTTAATGTTGAAGATTTTTTATATTCTATGATGATCTAATATCTTCATTGGGTCAAAAAAAACCTCCTCAGGGACTTATTTAAGCCTCTGGCTGTAGCTCATAAAGCAGCACCAGTTGGAAAGCAAATGCTGAAGCTCAAGACAGCCATTCATACTATGTGTTGCCCAAAGACGCCAAGCCTCAAGTTGCTTAGATTCATTTTGGACAACAAAGTCACCACTGTACCTATGGACAGGCTCTTGAACATCCACAGAAACTAGTATTTGAACTTAGAAATTTGCACTTCTGTTTGAGCTGGAGCTTAGAAGTTTCAGCAGTTCAGAAGTAGTCAAGAAGACATTTAAATCCCATTTGAATCCGTTATGGGATTCCGATCCATTACAATATTAATGCCTTCCCATTTTCACCTTTGAGCATTTGACAAAGAATTAGATCAAGGTTTCTAAGCTCAGATGAACTTCAGGAAACATAATTTTGCCATAGCTAGTTCATGACAGGCAAAGACCCTAAACATTAAGCTAGACGTTAGACAAGGACAGTGAATAATACATAAGTCATGAAGCTAGATAAAGTTCAGCATCGGGGAGCATAATTTAGTAGATCAGTAGAATGAGCAGATGATTGGGAAACCAGTGGACTCTACATTCCTGGGACTGCTGTTATAGTTTTAAATCAAATTTATTGGATAAATGAATAAAATTTGGTAATGCAATCAGGTTATTTAGTTATGTAAATATATTTACACACTAATATTGCTTTTAAAAGTTCTAATACTATTAGCTATCTGCTATTTCATGATACATTTTAATTTTCTTCTATGACTTACTTTAGATCTACTGATAGCATCTACCACAGAAGAATTGCAAGCTTAGTAAAAATGTGCTGAATATGCTAAATTGAAGTAAACACATTCTTTTGTAATAAATCTTTGACTTTACAAGAAATAGAAGAAAGCTAACATTTATCAATGTTTGTGAACTTCACATAGTTATGCTTTGTTCATGAAAATGTTTTAGAAGGATAAACTTGGTACATAAATTAACACTCTCCAAAGAATAATTAATTTCACTCTACAATAAATTATTTTTAAACTGAATATTCTCAGATTTGACAATAAATAGTAAGTGGTAAACATTCATTGAAGCCTATAAATATTACCTAGACTTCATTTTGCAACTAAGAAACAAGGTGAAGTGAAGTCAAATATTAATTCCTTATTGATCCATTTGATACAATAACTTTATCTGTCATTTATCCTCCTATATATCTCATATTGGACTATGCGGCTGAAGGAGGCTCAGCTTAGTGCTGTCAGCTAAGGTCTAAAAGTCAGAATGGATGGATTTATTGTTCTTACTTCACAATATAAATCCTTTGTGGAAAAAATACAATATGTTGACGGAACAGGTTGCCCAGGGAAGTTGTCAATGCCTCATCCCTGGAAGTGTTCAGGGCCTGGCTGGATGGGGCTTTGAGCAGCCTGGTCTAGTGGGAGGTGTCCCTGCCCAGGGCGGGGAGGTTGGAACTAGATGATCTTTAAGGTCATTTCCAACCTGAACCATTCTGTGATTCTGTGATAAGTTCAAAGTTGTCTAACTAAACATTGATGTAAGGAAACATCATATTTAATCACCAAAAGATATGCACTCTAATAATAAATTCTGAGTTTTACTAAGTAGTGAATAATTGTGCTGAAGTTATAGGAGGAATGGGTTGGCTACAAGTATGAAAATGGAGGACATTCTTATTCAATGTGTGATGTATTCACTTTTGTGAATGTTATCACTAACAGAATTGCAGATTAATCAGAGCTGAACTGGTAAAGGTCTGTGCTCTGTAGAAAGAAGAGCGTGAAGAGCAATTGAAGAGTCTCTGTCAGAGGAGTACATTTTCAACGGCTAGTGTTGAAGATGTTATACGTAAGCACACAAATGTGTTAAGCAAACCCTCCCATGGCAGGAGAAAGTGAGGACAAAACAACCCTTTTGCTATTCCACAGTTTAGCTACAAGTAAAATGACTTCTTTTCCATCTTCAAAGTTCCTAAGCTCCTTAGTCTCCAAGTATCATGCAGTTATGCTACTTTACACTAGGATTTGGTCTTTGATGCAAAACAAGTGATTCTCAAAGGGACCCCAAGTAACCGTTAGGTGTTATGTCTTCTATTTTCTGCATAGATTATTGTAGCATTTTCACACATCCATTATCTGACTTTGATTAAAAGTCAGGAAATGCTAGCCTGTTGCCTATGTTCAGGCCACAGAATAATACCTCTGTTTTGACATACCTTTAATAAATCAGACATTTTATTTGTCTTTGCAAAATGGAGTGAGATTGCTGGTTTATTTATCCTTCATGCACATCTGAGATGTAATTGGGAGAGTTGATGGCACTGACATATTATTAAGCTATTTCAGCTCTATATGTCATTCTGCAATAAAGCAGAGGATAGCAATTTTAAGCTCTGTGTTGGCCACAAGATAATAGGAGTGCCTTAGAATCTACAAAACAATCTTGATAGTCTTATAAAGTTCTCATTTTACAAGTTTTAATTGAAACCATTATCAAATAATTATTCCAGTCTAGAAATAATTGTTAATATAGTTCTGGAGATCATATCTGCCCCTCCTGCTGTAAGTTCTGACTACCCTAGCTAAGGGATAAGAGCCCAGCTCTACTTTTTTTCTATCAGAAGATAGAATGCCTATTAGAGTGAGGGAATAGAGAGATAGAGTGGATGTGTAGTGCTTCTGAGATTAGTGTTCTTGAAAACTGCTGGCTTGTTTCTCTGGAAACGGAGATCTTCTACTCTATGGTATGGATGACATTGGTATCAATATCTGAAGTCTTACAGCTAAGTCTCAAGTCCTGCCAGAGTATTTGCCATGGGACTATGAACTATAAATCCAATAAGCAGGATGAGGGAATGGGCACAAATGCTGTGCTGCTAAGCTGTTGACATGTTCACTTACGTGTTCTTAGACCACAATAATTAAATTGTGCAGTGGCATGGGTGAGGCAACCTCAGGGGTCCTCTCCAAAGAAAGTAATTCTAAAACTTTGTGAGCCCATGCCTGTCCCAGGCAATGGCTGGGCATGAGCCAGGCACTGCTCCCAGCACACTATGTTGGATGGAGCTTTCCTCCTTGGAGAAGACACAATGATTAAGTGGACAAAAAAAAAACATGTTAAAAAATCCCAGTCCTATTTACAAACCTCTTTGATTTTCATGGTACCATCTGACTGAATCAAAAATGCAAAACACTTATCCAAATTTGGATCATCTTTGATTTAGGTGATATCATCTTGTCATTGTTCTGGAACTATTCCATTGACTTGACTTCGAGTCACATTAAATTAAATTAATTTATTCATGTTCTTGTAAACCATATATATATATAAAAATATATTTATATATAATAAAAAGAGGAGAAAATCATCCTAAAATACTTGATTAATGTTAAAAAGGACATCAAGACAATTAGCAACCAGAAATGCAATAGAAAAAGCAGAATGAAAATTCCACTAGTTTAGAAACTTGCCAGTGAAGGTAGATGAAAATAGTCAGGATATTTGGCCTTCTTTATCCCCAAATGGTAAGAACAAAGTGTGCAAAAGCTACCCTTTGAGACTGATATTTTTTTTTTTTCAAATGATGTTGCATCGGCCACATTACCCTTAGAGAGAACAGACACAAAGTACAAAAATATTACAGAATAATATTGTGGGTTGACCCTGCTGTAAAAACACAGCCATTCTGCAACACCTGTGTCAGGAAAATTATTCCCACCAGAGTTCCAAGAGTATATTAAATGACAGTGTATTTAGATACTGAATATAGGAAACTTTGCATCATCACCTCCATGGCTGAAAAAAAAGGGAGATGAGGATGCTTTTCTGTGGGTTCTAGAGTAAGAAGATTAATACAACTTTACTGTAGAGAAATAGTGCTGTGTATACTGTACAAAACCACTTTTTATATCTAGATACTATTTCCACATATTTATTTTAAAAAATTATTCAGTTCGAACAAAATATTCTTCCTTAGAA
>VXBO01006142.1:0-48632 GCA_013400135.1 Rhinoptilus africanus | reverse complement strand
TATTTTAAGCACTTTACAGTTTTCCAAAACTCCAAATGACTAATGTTGTTACCATTTAATATATGGTATCCGTCATAACAATTTAGATAACTAGGCTATTAAAAAACCCCTAAGAACAAACTAATCATTATGGTCTCTTTTCATTGTCAGCAGAATTAGAGAAAAACATAAATAGCTCCAGAAATACACATGTACCTCAAGAGGGCAATTCATCTTACCTGCCTTAGCCGCATACTTCAGAATTACATGACTATCCGTTGTTTGTTCAGCCAGCAAAGACTTACGGACTTTGACTTAGACATCTATGTCATTAAGGTGTTCAAACAGTGTTTTATGGAATATAGAAAATGCATTCATTTATTGTAGCTAAACTCCACACTTAAGAGGTATTCCAATAAATGAGATATGGACAGAGTTGACTCGCATAAACTCATAATACATTAAACACATAAATGGTTAATACACTTGACAGGAGCAAGTAATTTTATGGTAATTTAAGCAAAACAGGCAGATTCTGATAAATTACATTATTTGGCTACTCAGTAAACTTATCTGAGTTATAATGTCCTACACAATGAAACCAAACCTATCATGTTATAAGAAAAAATCACTGGCATAACAAGAGCATGTTAAAAATTGAACATTTTCACTTTCAATTTCCCTGTCACTTTCAGCAATATGGCTGTACTTCTCATTTGGATCCTTGTGTCTTCATATTATCAAATTATCTCACACAAGACAGAAATGGATTTTCCTGAAATGGATTTAAATTTATATACTTGCTCTTTGATACTTTCAATAATCAACTGTGACTTCAAATTGGCATAAGATCAAGAGAAGCACAGTGTACAGTCTTTAAATTTGAACTGAGAATTCTCCTCTACCATGTTTTGGGAAAGTTCAGAAGTTACAGAAAAATGTTGATTATTATACAGATACTTTGATGTATCTCATATTAATTCTTTATCAAGGTAAACTGAACATCAGTTTTCTGGAAAAAAAGGGCTTCTAATTCAGTTGAATACTTCTTGCATGAAAGAAGAAAAAAAAGTCAAATAGAAAACCAGGTCTTGTGTTTTCGAGGGGTTTGAAATAGCAGAGATTTTGGTGCATGCAGAATAGAGTTCAATTTGGTATCTTTTTCCTCCAGCTAACATAATAATCTTTTAATATACTTGCCCCCTTCGTATTTGCCCCCAATGGATTTTTTATGAAAAAAAGATGAACGATAATTTGAATAAGTTAATTTATAACATCTCACTTCGTATTTGGTAAAGTGAGTTTTTATTATCTTAAAATGACAACCTATATTATATTGCTTTACTAAGTAATACACTTAAAATCTCTTTCATTAAAATGTATTCCCACCTTATATAAGCTTTGTGATATTTTCTCCACAAGGCAGTAACCAGCGTTATGTTATGTGATAAAAGCTACATATCCATAAGCCTGTCCCAGAAGAACCTCAGCCCCACTGGTAAAGTCATAGGTCTGGACCAGAAACTTGGGGAAACCTGTGTGCATGTGTGTGTGTCTGCATGAAGAAAATCGGAGACCTGGGAATCCAGGGGCAGCAGCTGGATAGACTGGTTGTGTAAGGCCAGTTGCAGGGATCATCACTCATGTATACGTATCCCTCTGTGTATGTGTGTGTGTAGGTCTGAGTATCAGCAACTGGAGTGTGGCTGCAGCCTCAGGGGCTTGTATGCCAAAGAGCCAACAGCTGGGGAGACTGGAATTCCGGGGCAGCCACTGAGCAGAGGGAGTGTCTGAGCCCAGATGCTGGGGTGATCCATGCTGTACCTTATATGGATATTTTCCACTAATGGGTTTTCACCTCTATTAGCCCAAAGGTTAAACAGAATGAGGCTGTTTGTGCACTGTATTCATCTGTTGGACCAGCTCTGTATGTAATTTCATACACAGAGAGCGCTGTGGCTGTTTACCCCAGAGAAGGGTCTCAGGGGGATTTCATCAATGCATTCCAATATCTGAAGGAAGAGTATAAAAAAGATCATAGAATCATAGAGTGGTTTGAGTTGGAAGGGACCTTAAAGATCATCTAGTTCTAACCCCCCTGCCATGGGCAAGGGACACCTTCCACTAGACCAGGTTACTCAAAGGTTACCAGACCATCAAGTCTGGTCTTAGACACTTCCAGGGATGTGTTGATGATGAAGTCAGGTTCTTTTCAGTGGTGCCCAGTGACAGGATCAGAGGCCATGGTCACAAACTGAAGCCCAAGTACCATCTGAACAAAAGAAAACACTTTTCCACTGTAAAGGTGACCAAGCACTGGCCCAGGTTGCCCAGGCACATTATGGAGTTTCCATCCTTGGAGATATTCAAAAACAGACACGGTCCTGGGCAACCTGCTCTAGCTGGCCCTGCTTGAGCAGGGAGGTTGGACCAAATGACCTCCTGAGATCCTTACCAAGCATTCTGCAATTTTGTGATAAAGTATAGAATTCTGAAGGAAAGGACAATAAGTGGTATCAGAAATTTTGAAATCTTGCCGAGATCTAGAAATAAAATGGCTTTAATTATGGACAAATACACTTAAAAAAAAAATCTTAACTCATGTGTTTCATAATCCTATGCTGTGTTTCCTATCATATGCTTTCTGTGATGTTTGTACAAGTTCTGAATATCTCCATTTTGAGCATAATTGGTTTTAAAATCTGATAATTTTGGCCTAAGTTTACCATTGATCATTGCATCACAGGGAGCTTGGCCAGGCGTGGTTACAAAAGATGCATAAGGAAGTCCCTCAAGTCATCTAATGCAGATAAGGAACAAAGAGCTAGAGGCAGGTCTGCTCTTCAAGGTTTCCCAACATGAACAAAAAATAAATTAATTGATAATTTTAAAATTATGAAACAGAAAAAACTAAAGTACTGAGAGAGAAGGTAGTGTAGTAGAAAAGACTCAGCAGAATCCGTAAGATTCTAAAATCCATAAGATACTTTGAAAATCTGAAAGATGACAGAAATTAACTATTAATATATGTGCTGTGCTGTGTGTATCTTACATATTCTTCCTGGGCAAGAGAGGATAGAAAAGTTCATTAAGAGACAGTAAAGTTCTTGTTTGACCTCGTCATTAGCATCAGTTTATGCTAATAACCTGTCGGAAACAGGCAAGAAATTCCAAGAACTTCCAGACAAGAATCTCTTTCCCTCATAAAATTCTTCTTTTCTGATAGTTAGCCTATCTTTGTACCTCTATATTGTGAATTGGAACTTGCCACAAGTAACATCGCAGAATACTGTACTCGAGATGACTTCAGGAGGTTCATATGTATGGATCTGCCTTCAAATCCCTTCACATGTCTACCCTTCACATATTTATACCTATGAGGCAGGGAATCAGAAATCTCATAGTTATTTTTTAAGGATTTTTTTCCTTATATTTTGTAGAACGTACTGCCTTGTTTCATATGCAATTATCTCAAAATTGTAATATTCTGAAAGACTTGACATTGCTCATTACTGGATTGAGTTCTTTAAATAATAGGTCATTATTTTAGATTACAGTTTTCTACCAAAATGTTCATAATCAGTATGCTACATAAATGGTAACCTATCCAATGCATGGTTCAGCAAATATTTCAGTGTTAAACTGGCTCATATCCACAGAAAATGCCTGACTATTAGTCAAATTTAAGTGAAGGTACACCTTCATGTAATTTCTGAACTTCAAAAATTTCAAAAAAACCAGCAAATAACCCAGAGGTATGCATTTAATCAGTTGAAGTAAAATTTACATTTACTTGTTTTAAAGAATAAGATGTGTATAATGCACAACTATGTAGTTTTCTCTAGCAAATACTTAGATGCTATACATTTGTAAGGTTCACAGTATTTTGTTTTTTCTAGCATGTATGTACTGGTTGTATATCTGCTGCAAATAGTGTCATTTCATACTTATATTTAAATGTACGAGAATCAAGCGTTGATACATGTGTATGTTACATAGTGTAGCCTGAGTTTTATAGAAATTCAAAACCCAATTCTGACTTGATCTTACAGTTTTGAGTCTTTGTAAAAATTCATAGTAACCTTCTCTCTAAAAGCATTCTTTCCAAACTGTCCAAGAAACTATAAAAATTCCTTCCTCTTCACCTCTCTCACTCTAAGGAGTATCTCCCTACAGGACTTGAAAGAACTTTTTCAGTGTTTTTACTCTTACTGACCTCCCTGATTAAATGGTCCCTCTGAGCATTGTCTGCTCCCAAGTTAATTTTTTTTTACGTTGCACTACTCCGAGAGGAAGGCAGGGGAAAAGAAGTTTCCAAAAACATGACAATTTCTCCTATTCCATGGAAAGCAGCATGAAATTTTAGATGATAACAGAAATTTGCTTATTTTCCACTCCTTGGAACATAGTCATCCTGTCCACAGTAGCAGAAGGTCTTGTAATCAGGTAAATGGTGCTATTTTTGGATTCTGCTTTTACTAACTACAGACCAAATCCTAAACTTTCACTGATATTTCTCTCTCTCATCCCATGTTTTGGTGCTAGACCTTCAAAACAAAATTTTACAGTCATTAATATTTGGGGAACATTTTTTTCTAGAGATGCTCCATATAGTACTGCTTTGATACATATGGAAAAAAAAGACCTATCTTAAATTTTTTTTTTAGTACTGTTAATATAAGTATCTTAAAAATAAAAGTAAAATAAGCAGTATAAAATGACAAGGTCTAAATTTGGGTTATATCATAATCTCTCACAAAATATCTTATTTGTATTTATTTTACATTGAATAAAAGTCATCTTCTGAGGGGAGTAGGCAGTGAGTCTACTTACTGGGGGTAATAATAGTCTGACTGAGCTGACAAATACAGATAATGTGCCTTTTGTAAAAACCACAGACCAAGAGAACTAAGTTAGCATGAATCTATGGGGCTTCATTTAAGTATCAGTAAACATAAGCTGGGAATGCAATGTTGCATATCAAAACTCTTTGAAGTTAAAAGAACTTACAAACACACATGACTGCAATCAAAGGAATAAAAACGAACCAGGAAGAAGTTTTTCTCTAGACTGAACTAAGAAAAAACTGTAGAAACAGTGACAAAGGAAGTCTGTTCTATGTAAGGCAAATTCACAAGACTGCAAACTAAGAGAGAAGAGAAGAACAGAGGAGGCAGTGTTAGATCAACCTGAAAAGCAGTGGAATAAAATGGGATAAAAAGAGAGTAAAGGACATAGTATTGAAGTTATACCAACAGTAACATGTTTAGAAGAGCTATTTAAATTGACACAGTGTGAAACTCCATTTGCCTGCAAGCATCATGTTTAGCTCAACATTCAGATGTGCTAATTGTACTGTTTTAAATACAAATACTGTCTCCCACCCTTGCTTTTAATTTTCTCTATACTATTGGTTTGAGGTTTTTTCTGCTGTTGTTTTAATGGGAAAGGATATTTCCAAATTATTTACTATTCCTTGCAGTTACTATGTTTTTTACATCTGATTTGACACTGCCATTCTACATTCAAGTTGCCGTTGGTGTGACATTGCATACACCATGCCAGCACAGTGCTTCTCTGGCATAGCCATTAGACAAAATGTGAGGTGACAAGAAATGACTGGAAGCTACTGGGAAGAAAAGCAGAAGATCAATAATAAGTTAAATTAAGTGCTAAATAATACATTCAGAAAACATCACCATGTGGTAAAATATGTTCCTATCTAACTGTCATCCATACTTGAGAATCATGTCAAACTGCAGAAATTGAACGATTTTATGTTTAATTTGCCCAATAATTGCCCTATTCAAACACCAAATGCATTCTAGTTCACATTACAGCTCTGCAGAATCTTTTCATATTTTCCTGTCAGTCTATTCATACTGCATTTTTTTGGCACTTTGACATTTTATACATTCTTTAGGGATTAGTAGCTATAGACGTCCTTATTCTTACCAACACCCACTTAAGCAGCATCACATTTTCTATAGACACAACACTGTTCATTCACTTAGCAAAGTGCTCCCCTTTCAACTGCTTCTTCATCAATAAGACTGGAGGAAAAAAACCAAATCATTTATTTCTACAGTATTACATAAAGAAAGATTGCAATTAATGCAGTGACTTTCCTATGTAAAACATGTGGGTTCTTAGACTCACAGGATTCAACATTGCCTCCTTTCATTGGATGACTGAAAAGCCTACAGTTATTACTAGTTATTAAAAGTTTCATCTGAGAACATACAGTCCCTTCCATCCTCTGAATTTTGAATTTCAAAAATACATTTTTGCTATCTGACAAACAGGAAATCTGGGTGGGTTGCTACAGCTACACAGAAAAGGAAAGACAAAAAGGGACAACAGGATCATATTGTTCCCTGTAGAACTGCTGTAACTAATTAATGTTGAGCATTGGACTGAAGAAAATCATGGACTTCATAGTAGAAAATTCCATGATGTCCCATCATGGAAAAATACCTAATTCCACATCCCTTACTGAGATGAATGGAGTGGTTGACAGCTTATAGAATTTTGTTTCGGGTTATTTTTCAACTCAGGCTGCATCATTGCATTGGTTTACATTTTGTTTCACAATTCTAAGTTTTCCTAGAAGTATGAGAGTTTGAAACACCAAAAAGAAGAAAAAATAAAGTAAGAAAAGGAAAAAAACCAAGCAGTGTTATAACTCTTAAAACATACACCAGCCTGTCCTTGAGGGGTTGTTACAGAATGTTAAGAGCAATACTTTTACTTCAGTGGAAATATCAAAGGGTTAAAGATAAGAAAAACTGATCCACTCCTTTAAATTTAATACAAATAATATGAAAGTTGTAAGTAAAAAATTAGGAGAAAAAATGATAAGTCTAAATAACATTGTTATATATTAATTAAACATTAACCTACAGTTCACATGAAATTGTGGCTTTGAAATTCATGTATCCTGTGGTCTCTGATAAATTTTTCTTTCTATCAGATCCTAATTTTTCCATATTTAAAATTAATAAAATGTAAAAAAAAAAAAAAGAAAAAAACGTATTTAGAAATTAAGAGCTCATAGAGCACATATAGAAAGGCAACTACTATTATCTGTACAGAATTGCAAGGACTAACTAATATAATTTAACTCATTTTAAGAACCATGCTGAGAATAAAAGAGGGTTGTCTTCAAGTGAGAAATTGCATAATAGTGCAACCACAGCATGGAGGTCTTCCAGAGAGCTGCAGGTTCTCTCAACTACAACTACAAAAGTTGTACTTTTTGGGCAACGCTACTCCACAAAGGCAATGGATTGAGCTTTGAAGCTTTGCCCTCTCTTCTCTCAAGTGCTCTTCACATTTGCTTTGGCTGAAACCTATCCTAGGCTTACCTGGCAGTTTATTTTTGTAAATTTTCACTGCTGGGCTCCATACCTAGGAGACAACCTATAAGATCTCATGAGTTTCATCCAGCATTTTAAAGCACTGTGCATGCTAATAGAAAAACATTAATAAGTCTTATTAGTGGCATAACAATAACCCAAAAGGGCTTGGCTTTCAACCCTACTCAGACTCTCCTCCTTCCCTTTATTCAGTAAGCAATCATGGGCTCACTCTTTTTCTTTTGATAGACAGTTAAAAAAAAAAAATCTTTTTTGAGTTGACATTGGGTTTGCTGAGAAAAATATTTATTCTTATATCTTTTCTGCATCTCAAAATTTTCAGTTTTGAAGTGTTTTCCTTAACCTTAATATATCTAAAATAAAAAAAAAATAATATTTGTGTACCTCAGAATAATGATGCAATTATTGACACAGTAAGAAATGAGCTAAGAAGTGAAAAATTCCTAGGTAAACAAGTTTATTAAAGTGTTAGAATGCACTGAGAGCTAACACTATGGAAGATGATTTTATAGCCTAGACCAGTCAGATAGTCCTCTTTCTTGCTGTTCAAGCTGTACAGTTTAAGTCTTAGGCAGGTAAAATAACACTGATCAATCACCAATACCAATTTTATGGCTTTTTGTCATAAAGAAGACATACTGTAATTCATAAGGAATGGTACTTTCTTGTGCTGCAATCTCTCTTAATTTTTAAAACATCTAATAGAGGCAAGTATGTAACAGATATTCCATGGATGAATCTCTTCTATTAAGCATCAACAGGGCATTTATGGATGATGCATATGTGTTGACAAAGAAACACAAGCCAGGTTTTCACAGGTGTCAGCTCTGTTTTGGAACTTGAACAAAGAATTAACTGGGGTGCTGAGACTGCTGTAGGCTTCATTGTCTCTTCACAGCTTGATGGTGCACTACATCATTGGACACAGGCAGTACATTATGGAGCTGTGTTCTGCTAGAAAGCTTACTTCACAGAACAGTTGAAGTTAGAAGTAACCTGTGGAGATCATCTGTTTCAACACCTTTTTTAAAGCAGATTGGCTAGAGCAGGTTGCTCAGGACTGTGTCCAATCAGGTTTTCAATCTGTCTGAGGATGGATAACCTGGACCAGAGGGCAATCTATTCCAGTGTCTGACCATGCTCACTTAACTACTAATCAGTAATTAAGTAGAAATTCTTGTTAATCCGTTTGCACTCATTGCCTCCTGCATTTTCATTGGAAAATGCCATGATTTGGTTGCATCCTCTTCACTTCTCTAATTCACTTTACTAGGTATGCCATGAAATCCCCACTGAGCTTTTTCTTTTCTTCCTAATGCAGCTCAGGAGGCTGTTGGCCTTTTCTTGAAAGGCACTGGCTCATGTTCAACTTGGTGTTCACCAGAGCTCCCAGGGCCTTTTCAGTAAAGCTGCTTTCCACCCAGTCAGCACCTAGTACACACTTGTGCTTAAGGCTATTTCCCCCCAGGTGCAGGTTTGCTTTTTCCTCTGTTGAACTTTGAGAGGTTCCATCGACCATTTTTTCTGCCTGTCAAGGTTGCTCTGAATGGGAGAACAACCATTCAGTGTATCAGTCACTTTTCCCAGTTCTGTATTGCCTGCAAACTTGCTGAGAGAACACTCTTATGCCATAGTCCAAGCCATTAATGAAGATGTTAAACAACATTGACTGCAATATTGACCCCTGGGGTACTGTTCCACTAGTGGCTGGCCTCGAGCTGGACTTTGTGTCACTGATTACGACCCTCTCAGACTGGATGTTCAGCCAGTTTTCAATCTGCCTCCTTAACCATTTATCTAGCCTGTATTTTATTAGTTTGTCTATAAGGATGTCCAACCAGAACGATTCTATGATTCTATGAGGGAGGCAGTGTGGAAAGCTGTACTAAGATAATGACTACTCTTGTTTGCCCTCATCCACAAAGCCATTCATCTCATTCTAGAAGGCTCTCAGTTGGTGAAGCATTATTCCCCCCTAATAAATCCAGGCTGACTACTCCCAATTACCTTCTTGATCTTTATGTGTCTGGAAATAGTTTCCAGGATTAGTTGCTGCAGCACCTTCCCAGGGATTGAGGTGAGACCTGTAGCTCCCCAAATCCTCTTTCTTTTCCTTTTTGAAGTTAGCACTGGTATTTGCTTTCTTACAGTCTTCAGGAGCTTTCCCCGGTCACCATGATATGTTGGATTTTGAGAGTGGCCCCACAATGACGTCGGCCTTCTCCTTGAGCACTTGTAGGTGCATCCCATCAGGCCTCGTGGACTTGTGCATGTTCAGTTTGTTTAAATGTTCACAAACCAGATCCTCCTCCACTGAGGGTAAGTCTCTCTTTCTCCAGAGTTTCCCCTGGTCTCAGAGGCCTGGGATTCATGAAGGCAAATCTCACCAGAAAAGACGGAGGTGAAGAAGGCATTGAGTACCTTGTCATTTTCCATCTACTTTCTCATGAGGTCCCCTCCTCTGTTTTAATGCTCTAAAGATCGTTTCCAACCTCAGCTGCTCTATGACTCTGTGATTCTGTAAACTTTATCTTTTAAATTATGTAACACAGCCTTCTAGAGGTTTGAAGATGACTGGGATAAAGGAAATGTTGTATTCCTTCATTAAGATTTCCTTCCCCAAAGGCTTAAAAGGCTATTTCTCTTTTAAAACACCGCTCCTTCAAGACTGCACTACGGAACATTTTTAATAGCATTGTAATAATGGAAATTGCTTAGTTAATGCCACACAGCCAACCTGAGCAGCTCCTTGAAGAGCAGGGCATGCCCTCATTTCTTGTTTCTAATGCAAACTTGTGATATCTTTACTTAAAATTACTGTTAGATGAACTGAAGGGCCATGCTATAACTTGCAACTAACTTAAAAAGTCATTTGCATATTCAATTATTTATGTTCCCTCGGAAATGTATTGTCTAGCTTTGTTGAAGCAATTTTAATAAACTTAGGAAAATAAGAGACATTGATCAAAGCATCTTAAATGTACCATTTCAAAGATAATGTTTTCAAAACTAGAATTTTACATAGTAAAGGGAAGCAGAATTTCCGCTGGTATTAATCCCTGAAGCTTAACCAAATCACAACATGATACAAGAATAGGAAAGAGAAAAAAAGTTCCCTTTAAAGGTACTCTGGAAATCTATTCATCCTATAAAATTAGTATAGCCACAAAGCTGGAAAAGGATTAACATAGTCTCCTACATAACCATTAAGGGATGAAAAATTCATGAAACAAAGATCTCCCCAAGCCATTTCATGTAATTATGGACCAATGAAAATACACCAGGAGTCATATTTGGATCCAGGGAGACCTGGAAAGATGCACATATTCCACTCCCTTTGATACAAATGGCAAAGTATAAATCTTTCTAAAGGAAGATGCTGCTCTGAGAACCACCAGTTTTATCATAAGACAAGAAGAGTGTACAACAGCCTAAAAAAACTGCAATTCACAGTCTGGTATTGAATCTGTTACACCATGATATAATGAAATTTCCACATCCAGCATGAGATGGAGAACTGCTAAGGGACTACTTTTAATATTTTCTTGAAATGATTTAAAGGTGTTAGAGATGTGTTGCTGGAAACTGCTAGTTGTTTTTCCTTTTAACTTTAATGTTTTTCTAGATTAAAAGGCTTTTTTAAACTTTTCTAAATGAAAAAAACAACCCAGAATTTAATGTGAAATTATGGTCCACAATTGGCATTAATTTTTCTAAAGATTTCTCTTTAAGGAGGGAGAACCAGTGGATTCATAAAGGAAAAAATGTTATTTGAAATGAGTAATCCTTGAAAAACGGCTTCTAGTAGCTGATTTCAATTTCTTTTCTTTTTCACAGAACTCGGATAAAAATGTTTACCTCTACACACTTCCGAAAGGTGGGATTCAGATAGTCTGAATTTACACTAAATCTGATTAATTTAATGAAGAAAAAGAGATTGCTTCCTAGGACACAATTCATTTATCTTATATCAGTCATATTGTTATGATAAGGCATTTCTTACTCTTTAGACTATACAGTTTCAACAAGATGAAGAATACCAGACACCCCAAAATTTTCCTCATTGCAAAACACCATGTATGAAAAAAATAAGAAGCCTTTTCTGATTCCAAAATCCTGGCAAAGTCATTACAGAAATAACAAATATTGGCAATAATATAAACCTTATAAATGATAATAAAATCATATTGCAATTTAAGGAGAAAAATATTGAAGCTTCCATTTCAGGGAAATTCTAGATGAAAAGAGATGTCTAGCAGATTTTTCAGATTAAAAAAATCCGTGATTCTGAGAATCAAAGTAAGATCACAAAATTTATCGAATAAATTTATCACCTCATTTTATTTACTTTTCTTCTTTTTCATAATACTTACTGAATATCAATAGATTAAACTGTGAATATCCTTCTTGCTCTGTGGTTTATAAGTTTATATCAGTTCTGATCCAAAACTGGTGAAGTGTCAAATATGGAGAAGTATACAAAAAAAAAAAATAACACCAAGGGAAAAATAATACTATCTCTCTGACATTTCCATTTTACATATTAAAGTATTCAGACATGCAGTGATGGTTTGAGTACTATAAATCAGCTTAAGAATTGGACAAACCTTTGGGAAAAGACTGTGTATAAAAGAGGACAATGAAAAACCTAGCATATGTATTCTAAGACTACCAGAGAAAAGTATTAAGTGCCACTACTCTGTTTTTCACTAAAAAAACAATGCAACTTCATACAGACACAGAATATCTAGAACATCTATCTCTCTCTCAGAATTACTTGTGTTAGTAGAGAAATTCATTTCTCACCATTTCACTATTTTGTCACATAAAAATTGATCACAGACAAATAACCTCTATCTCCATGTTCCTTGACATTTATTGAGATTGATTTTTGGAGGCATGTCAAAAGTTTTGAAACAAAATGAATTCTCTTGTAACTAAGTAATAAGTGGATAAACCTGAGCCACATTTGTTTCTTGAGGAGGATTAACCCAGAAATGGTAGTTGCTTGCTCCCACAACACAGTGTTTAAAAGGAAAAACTCAAAAGCATGGTATTGAGTTGTGATGTTTAGGTTCTCTTGTTGTAAGTGAACTCAATATAATTTATGTTTGTGCACAACAGCACTGTCCAATTTTTTTCTACCAATGGCATTTCTAAATGAGAAAACCCCACCTTTTGTATCTTGTATAACTGCCAGTAGTGTCTAACTTAGAATGCAAGTGATTTGGCATCACAAGGTTACTACAGAAAGGCAAAATAATGCTACATATATCCCAGTATCTTGACATTGTTCATGAACAAGATTTACTTTGAAGAAAGAAGTTACACAACCATAGACAGCAAGTCCAATAATGTTCTATTTTCTCAGGTTCTTTATGACAAAAAAATATGAGTTCTTTGTTTCAAGATATAAATAAATAATCTGATTATCTAAGCTGTATGTCTTATGCCTGAACAGACTGTGAAAACATTCAAGGCTTCTCTGGACGCAGTTAAAAGTATTTCATAATTATTTTTATGGAGTAGGTTTTTTATGTGAAAATTCAAAATATTGCAAAATTATATAAGCCTAGTGAAATGTTTCTGAAACATTGCTTAGGCTGGCCTTATGGCAAAGCCAAAACAAAGGAGGAGATGAGTAACTGGAATTCATCTTAATGCTAGCTATCTGCACCACCATGTTGAAAGCTGCTAGAGTCTGCCTTTCTTTGCTTCTCTGGCCTAACCTGTTCCACTTTTTTTTCAGTGAAATATGATCTTGATCTATTTCCCACTTTAAAAGAGTACCTCAGCTGCTGAGTGTATTGATGATTGTCTCTGATTCATCTGTCACTTCCCTCTCAAGCAAAACAAACAAAAATAAAGAAAGACTTTAATCGGCCTTTAAAATAAAGTATTTACAACTTTTGCCTGGTTAAAGTGCAGCAATATTTTAAAAACATGAAATGTATCGTCAGGCAAGGAATACAATTTCCCCTCCATTCTGCTTTTGGGCTGAATTATTCCATAACACTATGCATTCCTAATGTATAATCACTGTAGTATATATGACTAAAGTTCTATTTAGTCACTTCTATATGTAATGATACTACTAAAATATTTATATATATTTAAACTGTGCTTTTTTGAGCCATCTTATGTTCTTGACCTCAGATATATCTTGAAAAAACTAGTTCTAAAGTTTAGCTATTAAGTTAATTAAATACCTTTAGGTATTTAATTGCACTATTTAATATTTTTTCAATATTTTTGTTATAGTCTTTCTCTTTATGAGTTTTAAATTAACCTTTTTTTCCAGATTTTTTCATAGTGAAATCTTTCCACACTTATAATCAGCCTTGAAATCTGCTCTTTCCTACTATATATAGTTAAGGAGGATGACAAGAAGTGAACATAGCATTCCGAGCATCAGGAAAACATTGTTATAATAATCTCAGTGTATTTTTACTGATTTTCTTTTTCTGACTAAAAGAAATTCTCATCATGTCCATTAAAAAGGCAGTTTTGTTCAGATAATGATCTAATACAAGATATTAAAAAATATATTACAAAACCTCACAGACTGTGAGTGGAGATATCAGCTTATTTTATTATTGAAATTTCTTCTAACATAATAATTAAAGTACATAAGTTCAAGTATATCCATTCCTCTCTTGTACCAAAATATGATGTACTCCTGGTGGAGGAGTGCTTCCAAGAGTAGCAGGAAGATCAACAATTCTTCTGTTGCATCCTTTTATGATATTTATTGTGCTGAGTTTTCATATATTTTATTTTATTTTACGGTAAAATTTCCTTTCACTTTCTTTTTGGAATGAATGCTGCCATCACATGAAAGGTCATATTTGTATCTGACAGCAGAATTTGACTTCAAGAGCAGTAGTTCATGAAAAAGAATTTTAGTTTCCTATTGTTGGTGTCTGAAATGACAACTGTATTTCTTTTTGTCATGCCATTACTCAGACAGTTGCTGTCAAAACTTTATAACTCTCTGGAGAGAGCTCACTGGAAGCAGACAGAAAGAATTTACTTCCTCTTACAGTAGCATAGATTTACACTCTCCGGGCATTTTTCCTGATGTAAAACATATTCAGCATTATATATTTATCCAGAACAACTTTTTATTTTGTTACAGTTAGTTTTGGGGGTTTTTTTTCATTGAATACGCCTGCTTTGTTTTTATTTTCTTCTCTTTTGCTTTGTTTGTTTTTAGCAATTTAAGGCTTCTGATGTGCTATATGACCTTTATTCTCAGAGTTGTATTAGAGCTACTATATCCAATCATATCTCTAAAATAGATGTCTCTTCGCTATTCTTTTTATGTTATAATTCTTTTCTCAACTTTCTGTCACACTTATTCCACATGTCACTTCTCAGATCTCAGCTGTTAACTTTTTTTAACTTCTGCTGTGCGCTGTTAGGAATCCAAATATCTTTGAAAAACTAACTCAGTCATGTCTGACAACAGGATTTAGATGTATTCAAGACTCAGATATTTTATTCAAATGTTACAATAAGCCAACTGTTCCATGGAATAACTGACATGTTGTTGAACAAACATAAACAAAATAATATCTCTCTGTTGTTTTGTCTCATTTTCTTCATACTCCTTCTAGTTCCTTTAATTGATCACAGTAAAAGCCCTCACAGTAAAGCTGGGAAATAGCAGGAAACAATATTACTAAGCCGAAAATTTGAAATGCAGGAATGTCTGAATGGCAGTGGGAAGATGTCAGTACAACCCAACAGAAAAGTAGCCCATGTGCAGCTTTCATTTATGCACTTACTGTTTCTCATTACTCTTTATATGTCTGTAATAAATACTAAGGCTTTGCTACTCTTGGGCAAAGAACTAGGGTATGCATAGAATGTAAAATGGCACACAGCTCATTACCCCTCCTAAACTGACTCCCCATTAGTCTGGCAATATCAGACCTTTGTGCAATGTTATTCATTATAGGGTTCAAGACCATAAGAAATGGTCAAGGATCATCTACTCTGACCTTCCGCATGTCAAAAATCGTTACAGTCCCCAAAGCTAACCCATATTCAGTTTAGTAATTTGGGACTGATAAAACCTGTTCTTTATCTAAAGTTTTTCTACCATAACTGCCATGAGATCTTAACTCCTTGTACAGAATATTTAGATGAGAAATATTTAAGAAAAACTCTTCCCAGTGTACCAATTTTCTTGAGGTAAGAGAAGACTTTATAGCAATAAATCCTTGTTGTCAAGAGGAAATTCACACTTGTTTATAGAGGAACAGAACATTGTCAAAAAATCTAATTCTCTGTTTAAGTATGCTGAAGTCTGAAATGGAAATTGAAGATTTGGTTATTGGCTATTGACTAATTATTGGCAAATTCGATTGGATTCCAAGAGGGAGCATCATGTCATTGTACTTAGTGTTAAAAAGCAGCTGTGGAACACACAGAAAATTTTATTTTTATTTCTCTTAAATCCTTTAAAAATTTTCAGCTCTGAAAAATTCTCTGAAAAATTCACTGAAAAGTCCTAAAATAAGTATCATTCTGTTTTATTACTTTTCTGAAAGATTCTCTCTATAAGCATGGATAGTACCAAAACCTAATATCTCAATCCATTTTAGCACCTCTTGATTCAGTATTTACAGGCAAGTTAATCCATCCATACTTTCCCAGCTTCTCCAAGTATCCAAAATGTAAACATATGAGGTTATGAAACTTGTTTACAATAAGGAATGAGACAAATAAATTGATTATACTGTCAAATAATAAATGGAAAAGGGTCTATATGATGCATATGAACTTGAAAAATGTCATTTGATGATATTTCAAAAATAAAGCTATAATTACTGTGACAATGTCAAGAAAAGAGCCTTAGGTTGTCAAGAAAATGCTGTAAGATACAAGTTGGAATTGATTGCGGGAACACTCCACACTTCAGTAAGAGGTTATTGACTCATGCACTGGCTTGTGATGAAGAACATCATGGAGACTTTCAGCTTGCAATAGTATGTGACTCTCACATGACAAAGTATGTATTATTCCTTAGAAAAGGATAGCCCTGCCTTAAGGGCTTAGTCCTTTTAAGCATGCATTAATATTCATTTTTAGTGACATATTCTGTTTATAGTGTGATGTATGCCTGGAATGTATTTTCTCTGGTGAAGAATATCTTAACTCTGGAATACCACCGAGATTCCCTGAAATGTGAAAATATGTCAGTATACAGTACAAATTCATCCTTTTTTTCTGGAATGAACAGAGAAATCTGTTTTATTCCTGAGAATTTAGCAAACCAAGCAACTCTTTGTTGCACTGTGTGTAGTTAAAAATACCTTGATTTTCATAGCCTACTAATTTTGCTCGCCATTAACTGAATCCTGCCCTGTAAAACACTTTGTATTTTCAGAAGTAGCTATGCCATTTCAAAGAGCACTTGCGATCTTTTAGGAAAACTAGTAATGGAGTGAGTAGCAAGTGAGGTCAAGAGTTATTATGCTTATCATGAATAACATGATATATGCTTGGATCTAGCAAACATTGGCTTCAAAGGGAATACTTTGATTTATAAAATTAAACCCTCACCTCATGTAGGATTTGGGCAGCTGCATTTTTTAAAAAATCTTCAGCCGTGGATGATTTTTGGTGAAATGAATATGATCTTACTATCTGAATGGGATGAGAACTTTTTCATAGGAAAATATAGGTCTTTTTTAAAGCAGATGCAGATGTAGAAAGAAAACCGATGTTTTCTGATTCATCAACAAATTAACAGTAACAGTTTTACATCTCATTGTTTCCAACAATTGCAAAATTCCTTCAGCAAAGAAACATGTCATAAACGTGTGTTATGCACATCAACATTAAATTTTGTGCTTAATTCCTTTCCGAAATTTTGATTCTTGTAGGTGTGGTGGGTTGACCGCAGACAACACCCACTCAGCCTCTCACTGACTCCCCTCTGTTGTGGGACAGGGATAAAATATAAGAAAGGCAAGAAGTCTCTTGGGTTGAGATAATGTTATTTTAATAAAGAAAGCAAAAATTGTGCACCAACCATGTGAATGGTTTTGTGAGACTGGCATTAAAGAAGTTAAATTTTCTTCTGTCTCATGAGCATAGCTGTATGCCTGACTACATGAAGTTATATGGAAAAAAAAACTATTGATAAGGTAAGAAGAATAAAAGACAAGTTACTTCGGAATCAACAAAATTCCAAGATATAAGTAGAGAAATCTGTATCAGAAATCTAGCCAGACTAGGAAACTTTTTCCACATGTCGGTCCTAAAATCTAGTAAACTGATTAACAGGCCTACATTTATGAGATGATGGATTATTTTAATTATCAGCTGTGATTAAGAAGTATGATTGCAAAGGACCCCAATGTACGGACAAAATGCAGGAGACTCATTTGCCATACAGCTCCAAATAGGAATTACTGGGCTGAGCGGGTCTGTCCCAACCTTCAGATGAAAAGGAGGCTAAACTGACACCCTGATGTTTTGATGATTTGCTGTTTGCTGGCTATATTTTGATAACTCATTATGAATTTTCAAATTCCCCTTAAGTAGACAGTCTTTTTAAGGTCCTCGAGGGAAACATCTTGCCAGGCTTATATATCATCATGCAAGTTGCCCATACATGTTTAATAAACATGGGTCTGCTATCCAGAAATCTGGGTTAGCATTTCAAGTAACTGCAAAATGCACCCCTGTGAGACGAGGAGGAAGTAAAACCTCCATCCATCTTAGTCACTGACCTTGACAAAGTGAAAGAGTAATTTAGCTTACCATGAATTAATGACATTTTTCTCCCATTTGCTTGTAGCTGTAGTATCAGGTAGAGTATATTAAGCCCAATTAAGGACTACAGAAGTATTGACTGGATCCAGGATAAATGTTTGCAATGCCTTGTCTACCTACAGGTGGAAAACATCAACCTAGTCATTTCAGTCATTTGACAGGCAAATTGACAGCATCAGAAGTTACATCTCTACCTGAAGACAATAAACATGCCTTTTTAAGGGATGGCCTGCAGACTTTTGATATGAAAGAAATATCCTTCATCATATTTTTTGACTGCTTGCTTCATTCCTGCCGTGTTCAATACTAAATCCTGAGTGTGCCGTTGACACACCTGAGGTACGAGATTCCATCCAGAGGCATCTGGACAGGCTTGAGAACTGGGCCCATGTGAACCTCGTGAGGTTCAACAAGGTCAAATGCAGGTTCCCGCACCTGTATCAGGGCAAATCCTGCAATTAATAGCAGAGTGGGGGATAAAGAGATTGAGAGCAGCTCTGCTAAGAAGGATTTGAGAATACTGGTGGATGAAAAGCTACACATGAGCAGATAGCGTGTATTTGCCGCTCAGAAGGCCAACTGTATCTTGGGCTGCATCAAAAGAAGCATGGCCAGCAGGTTGAGGGAGGTGATTCTGCCCCTCTGCTCTGCTCTGGTGAGCCCCCACCTGGACTACTACATCCAGCTCTGGGGTCTCCAACATAAGAAGGACATAGACCTCTTGGAGCAAGTCCAGAGGAGAGCTGTGAGATGATCATAGGGCTGGAACACCTCTCCTATGAAGACAGGCTGAGAGAGTTGGGGTTGTTCAGCCTGGAGAAGAGAAGGCTCCAGGGAAACCCTATTGTGGCCATTAAATACTTAAATGGGACCTGCAGGAAAGATAGGTACAAGCTTTTTAGCAGGGCCTGTTGCGATAGGACAAGGAGTAATGGCTTTAAACTAAAAGAGGGAAGATTGAGACTAGATATGAGGAAGAAATGTTTTACAATGAGGATGGTGAAACACTGGCACAGATTGCCCAGAGAGGTGGTAGATACTCCATCTCTGGAAGCATTCAGCGCCAGGTTGGACGGGGCTCTGAGCAACCTAATCTAATTGAAGATGTCCTGGCTCAGTGCCGGGTCCTGGACTAGGTGACCTTTAAAGGCCCCTTCCAACCCAAAATATTCTGATTCTAAATAAACCTTTGCGACATAATGGAGAAGTAGGTCAGCACCTTATAAAAATGCAGCAACCTACCTTTGGTACTGTACAGGAAATTCATCACTTGTAACTGTATACCATGGAATTACTGTAGGAATGAGCAAGCAGTGTTTTGGTAGTAGTGTGGTTCAATTGAACCCTTATAAATTGCTAATGAGCTAACAGGGATTTATACTAATTTCAGTTTTCAAAAACGAAACAAAAATTATTTTGTAGGTATTTAGCTAATATGCTGTTGCTCACACCCCTCCCTCAACAGTGCCCCAATTCTATTCCAAAATATTAACATATTTTACGCTGCAAAAATACAACATTTTTAGGCATGTAGAGTCTAAGATTGGATTTGTGATTTTGTGCTAGGCCTATTTCCTATTAAAAATTGGATTAATACATTGAATTAATACATTCATCCTTTTCTGGTCATATTAAGATAAGGTATCATTTTTTGATGGTGATAGTAGTACTGCATGACATTTTCTGGTTTGGCATGACAGACCAGCTGACGTGGTGGGCTTCCTTCCTTCCTTCCTTCCTTGCTGAATTTGGCTGTGTATTTGAAAAGTAATCCGTCTGTTTAACTGTCTATACGTGAAACATACATCTATACATCTATACATGAACTGTCTATACATCTACACGTGAAAGAGAAAAAGGAAATAAAGCTGAGGAATGAATGCATTTCTGATATGGAATTCTGTGGTGTTCTTTCTGGAATGGGTGTCATGTAAACATTTAGGTTGTTAGTCATTGTCAAAATGTTACAGTCTATTGAAATGCAATCATAAATAACCTGTTTGGGACATATTTATTAATTTTAAGTGCTTTACTCCACAACTATTCTGTGAATCTGGCCCTCCAAAGTACACTAAGGGAATATATGTGACTGAGGTATGCTCTGACATCAGACAACTTTGTTTCTATAATAATTTACTGCATAATTTTATAGCAAAACACACATACTTGAAAACTATCTTTGCTGGTTAGAGTTTAAGTGTGTCTTATTTTAATTATTTGCCTAATCCTGGTGGATCTCCAGTACAGTACAGAAAGATTAAGGACAGGAAAACTTACCTCTTTCAGGAACTTGCATGAATGGAAGAAGAAACCATGTTCAGTAACACTGTTGTGGTGTATTTCCTTTTTCTGTGCTTGTTAGAGTCATTAATAAATGGTTAAATATGAGCCTAAGAGAGGACAGAACTGCCCCTATGCTCCCAGAAAGCCCTAATTACTTCCCCGTGGATAAAGTGTGCCAAAATGATGGCTGCCATGGTTTTAATAATGAGATATGAATATTGTAAATTATGTACCAGCTTACATTATTTTACTGGAAATTATTATCTTCTACAAAAATCTTCTAGTTGCAAAATACAGACTTGAAAGAGCTATTGTGAGAAGTTGTATCCTTTCCTCTTTCTGATACTAGTTCACAAATTCTTTCTTTTCCTCCAAAATTAATTAGCTCGGTAATGATCCAGTAGTCATTAAAAGAGAATCTGGTTTCTTCAGAAGCTAGATTTTCCTCAGTAGCAACAAATACAGGATCTAAGACGTCACTAACCTTTACCCTTCTTCCCCTACCACCCTCATAATTAGTCATAAAAAATAACAGAAAGGGTGTAACAAATTACTACAGAAAATTGTTGAAAAAGGCCACATCACTTTTGTTAGATCTTAGGCATGTTTTGCTGTACTAGCTGTTGCAATTACCAACTCTGAAGAATATTATTATAATGGAAGAGGGAATGAGAAACAATGATTATTGAGCAGTGTATCTGACAGTGAATTTATTCACTTTGGAGCCCAATCCAAAATTTATTGAAATAAACACAAGTGTTCTCTGGATTATATTTGGACAACATTTGAGTAAGACTTACTGTCAGACAAATACTACCCAAGGAGAAGTCAAACAGTAATTACTGCTATCATATTTTTTTTCAGTCACCATATGAGTAAGTCTGTTAATTACTTCTTAGTGGAAGCTAGTTCTGACTTTGTAATCTTCGTATCTTGTTCCTCTTATTCAGTCACTCAGAATTCTGTTACTTACATATAGCACTGATTTTCATGTTGAATATACTGATTTACTGAAATTAGTTTGCATTCTGAGTTTAGTTTAGGATATTTGGATCACTATTATATTAGATAACTTGTAGAGTTCCTTGTAATTTCTGTGATATTGATAGATTTATTGTACCCTGACAGAAAAATATTTTGTTTGCCATCAAATACACCCAACAAGAAAGATTTTATATATACAGTAGATTTGTTGATATTTCTTGTGTGAAATGACAGATAAAGCAAGCAAAGTCTATAGAAGGAGATGTACAGAAGAAAAATGCAAAATAGACATCATGGAGTAAACAATATGACATTTTTGTACCCTGTTTTTGTCTAAAATATTTTTCTTCTGAAAGAAGTGCTGATAGATGTATTGCCATTTCACTTTAAATAATAAATATCCGGTTTTTCTAAAGATAATGATTCCTCCAAAGTCCCCAAAAGATCTTCAGCTGTTTTTTTTATTTACAAGCAACAGTCCAGATACTTTCTGAATTATGCCTAAATCAGCAAGTGTACATCCCAGCTTCATTTGGTTTAACATACATTTTATTTAAACAGTAATAGAAATAGATACAGAGAGAAATTACAGTATGATTTAGTAACAAATAATATCACAGGAATTCTTCTTTTACATGTATTATTTTTCCCCCAAACCAACATCCATTTAACTTAATCTGGAACAGAAAACATGGACCAAATCTTCCTTTTATTTTGATCTAATTTTTAGGACCATTCCCAGGGACAGTAATTTTGTATTGCTCATTCCTTTTACCAGGCAAAAGACCATCAGTGTGCAATTCCAGAGTTAATACTTCAATTTTTTTTTACTGATTACTCATTTTCTCCTTAACTGAACTTTAACAAATTATTTTGTGCCTGGTTTTATCCTGGTTTCTACTTCATTTCTCAGAAGTTGCCACATATGTTGATTTGTTTTTTTCAACATTGAGAAGATTAAAATATATGGAAAATATTTTTACATCTTGGGTTGCACAAGTGCAATACCTTGTTATTCTAGTAACTCCTTTTTCATCTGTGCCTAGGTATTTTCCCACTGCCATGTCACATGTGTTCCTCTTCAAAACAGAAACTAGCAGTTTTTCACTCTCGGTAGAAAATAGGTCACGTCTGTACAAAACGTTAGAAAATTACACTAAATAGATTTATTCTTGCATATGTACAGAGGGCAGTTAGGGACAAAGCAACTTCATGGGGCCCAGGGAACCGTGACTTGAACTAAAGAAAATACCAGACTTAAACTTAGATTTTGGGATATGTTCTAGATTTCCTTTTCTACTGCATTACATAAAATAGTATGTAATATATATATATCATTGCTTTAGAAAACTTTAAAATAACACTGGGTCTTTATGAGCAAAACATGCCATGCTATAATAAAAGTACATTTTAAATTTTACTCCCTATTTTCTGTCCACATTTCTGGCTGAGTTCTTCCAAATATCTATTGACTTATGGTATTAATATGCTAACGCTAATGCAAACCTGTTTCTTTAAAGAAAATGGTCATAAAATTCATTAATTCTGAGATAAGAAACAAAACCTCAACAGACATTTTAATTAATATTCAGATATGGATTACTTTGATAGAAGTGCTTTATCACTTAGAACAAAAAATACATGGTGAGTGTAAAAAGATTATAAGACATCAAGGTTAGGTTGTGAATAACAAAGTTACGAGAAGTACTTGCAAAATAAGCGGTAGTGGAAATCCTTCTCACTACATAACTTCAGAGAATCAGAAAGTTTAAAGCCAGAAGGACTATTTAATCATCTAATCTGTCCTCATATATCTATCACAGTTCATTAAATTTCACTCATGTATTCCTGTGTTGGCCCACTAATTTGCAAACTTCTGCCAAGCCTTCATTTTCTGAGCTATGTCTTTGACTATATTTGTAAGGAAATTACTAAAGAGGAGTCCCAAACTCCACTTATATCTCTGTACATTATTGCAATATAAATATGCAATATTATAAAGGCTAACATACTCTTACAAAAGTGGTCTAGCTGTCACAGTGCAGTAAATAGCAAAAGTAAAAATAAAACATGAAGTACAGTGAACTGTATGGCACACAGCCACTCTGTATCCTGGGAGAACTCTATCAACAGACTGTGATTGAATCAATCTCAAACCAGGACAATGTTTCTTTTCCACAGGATCAAAAGCAGAGGATACTCATTAGTAGAGGAAATCATATCCTGACTTTTTAGAAAGGAAGGTTGTGCTATTTCTATGACTAATTTATGACTCCGATATTTTATGGAGGAATATATCACTGACACTCCAAAGCAATGAGGTTACTGATACGGAAATGTTCTAAAGCAGTATAAAAATATAGAGAAGACAGTATTGTAACTAAATAATAATTTCCTTCCTTAATTGCAATTTCTTTGATCAAGGTCAAAATTGTAATGAGCAACATTTTATTTTAGAAGCATACTCTTCAAAGCGTGCCTTTCTGGGTAGAGATCTTACACTTCTCTACTAACTAGAATACAAAGATACGGGTGAACCTTTACCAAAGTCCAATATGTACCCAAAACAAAGCATCTCCAATAATTGTAACAGTACCAGTATAAAACTAAGGAATTAATTTGTGTGTAACCTTATCTTAACATGTGGGTTATAGAAGATATATGATACCTATAGGGCTACAAATCAAACCAACATCAAAGGTAAAATAGCTGTTGCTTAGCATCACTCATGTTTCCTCCTCTATCCTTACTATGCACCTGAGAAAGAAAAATACGTAGAGCTATTAAAAAGAAATGTTAACAGTTCTAAAATTAAGTCAATTGAAACCTGAAAAATCTCAGTCTTTTAAAGTCTCTTAAATCATAGAATAGTTTGGATTGGAAAGGACATTTAAAGCTCATCTAGTCCAGCCCCCATGCAATGAGCAGTGACATCTTCAAAGCAGGTTGCTCAGAGCCCCGTCCAACCTGGCGCTGAATGTTTCCACGGATGGGGCATCTACCACCTCTCTGGGCAACCTGTGCCAGTGTTTCACCATCCTCACTGTAAAACATTTCTTCCTCATATCTAGTCTCAATCTTCCCTCTTTTAGTTTAAAGCCATTACTCCTTGTCCTATTGAAACAGGCCCTGCTAAAAGTTTGCCTTTCCTTTAAGTACAGGAAGGCTGCTCTAAGGTCTTACTGGAGCCTTCTCCAGGCTGAACAACCCCAACTCTCTCTAGCCTGGAGGTGCTCCATCCCTCTGATAATTTTTTTGTCTTTCCTCCAGACTCATTCCAACAGGTCTAAAAGGATCTGTCTTCAAAGGATACTAAGGACAATCTCTCAGATATAAAGGAAAGATATCACGTGAAAGTAATATGTTTTCATATTTTTTATTAATGTGAAACTATCACTTTGTCTTTAGTATAAATACATGAAAAACTTTAATTATATCCGCACTCCAGCTTACAGAGAAAAAAATCACTATAGAGAAAAGTCGTAGTTCTTGTATTTAAATTAATTTCCTCACTACGAGAGGACTCTAGTTTTAGCAGAAATTGGGTTTAAAGGACAGGTATCAGCGATAGCTCTGTCTTGACCCAAAATATAGAGGGAGGGTTCAACAAAATGTCTGTCTAATCAGTGGCAATTTCTCACTGTCTTGGCCCCTTCTATGTGTATGTACCTCAAAATCATGCAGCACAATAGTACTGAATATTTTCTATGGGTTCTTTCAGCTTTGTGTTTAGTTCTTGAGATGGTTCCTAATCAGAGATGCTTCTATTTATGGATGAAATTACATTCTAATGTGCTAATAATAACAATAAAAAACCAAAATGAACTGTCAAAGACATAGAAATAACATTTTATATTGCAACTAAAAATATTATGTATTTCAAGTTAACTACATCTGTCAATTATAGGATATTTATTTGTTTTCTATAGCTTTTGAGATGGTATTTTTCATGTTTTAACTATGTTATTTTTAAGTGGAAAAAAAAGTATTTATTTATGAAGACAAACAAGAGCTTTTTTTTGGCCTTGGGTTAAAAGATATGTTATTGGCTCAATCAAAAGAAACTTTGTTCAAATTCTTCCTTAAGGATCCTAAACACTTGCTTAAATATTTCTGACATCATAGCTTCTCAAGAAATCTTTGTCATCACCTGTGACACTGGTGTTGCAAAAGGAGTTTGCTTCCCTAGAGAAGATAACCAAATGTCAAAAGTTTATAGTGAGGGATCTCCAGTTTAATTTTTTTTTTTTTTTTAAGGCCAAAAAGTAAAATAATTCCCTTCCCCCTATCAAGTTTGCACTGTTCACAGGTTTCCAAAGTGAGTTACCCTCTGAAGTGGAGCACACAAACCAGGGGGACAAAAAAAGAAAGAAAAAAAGCTGTGTTCATTTTTTTCTCTTGGATAATTGCTAGTCAGCTCACTATCACAGGTGACTATGATATATCCATTGCTATCAATTAAAGTAAACATAACTTAGTCCATATTTAATTTTCAGATGACTAAAGAAAAGAAAGTAAATGGACTACTGTAATTGCTGTCCTAGCTATGCAGCTTAGGATAATCTTATTCATAAGACTTTCTGAAGTAGCACAGATGAACAACTTTGTTAGATGTTGTAACTTGAGTCGTATACGGTTTATAAAAAAGTAGAGTTCTCATGCTCCAGTTAATTAATTGGATTATGCCTTCAAAAGGACTGACACTTAATACGCCCTCATTCTACACATTTTTTAAGAAAGTTTGCAGAATAGACTTCAGAAGAACAACCTAAACATGAACTTTCAACTTGTGCTATAATGCAATCTTCTTTGGAAAAGGCAGTTTTAGAGTGCAGGAAAAAATGTTAAGGAGAAGATGAAGTGCCATATTTTTATGAAGTGTGTCCACAAAAGAAGAAATAAATCCTTAGTGGCACTTTAAAAATGTCACTGTCAGGATTCCTAGATTCCTTGGTCTGTGAATGGTTTCTTTTTTCTCATCAGATAGACTTAGGGTCTAAGGGATTGGTTAAGTTACCCTGGACATCAGTAAATATGAAGTATTAGACACAGAATCCTACAAATATTTTTACTCACTATTTATAGATTGATATTCCTTAATATATTAGTCTCCAGTCCTACATAGACTTAGGAATAATCTGAATATTAATTTAGCACATAGAAGTACACATAGAACATAGCTGGACTAATATAAAGAATTCTGGACTGAAAATACTGCCTCGGTGTGTAATTTCCTCCAGAGAAGCTCTCCGTCCTGTACTCCTAGGCATGAATACTGTGTCCTGAATAACTCAGAAAATAAAACAAAAAGTTTAACTTTTTTCCAGTTTTTAAAATTTTCTATCACTTCACTGGAACAGAACACACATGAAGGACTAAGGAAGAGATTAGAAATTTCTGAAGATGTTTGGACCTGTAAAAATTCCACATAAACACCGAAATATAGGCAGTCAACACCTACCAGAAATTCTGAAAACTGTAACAAGCTGGATTTTTTATTTAGAGGTTTGCACTGATCCCAGATTTGGGATAAATTTAACTAGTATATGCTTGTAGCCTTGTGGAAATCACTACTGATTGCTGTAGAAGAGCTCTACAGGATCAGAGATTTACAATACTGCACAGTAGATTGTAAAAGGATTTCAACTGAATGACTGACTTAATTGATTGTTTAGTTTGTTAGATGTCTATAGGTGCAGAGTTTGTGAAGGGTGTACAGGGGTGGTTAACCATACTGCACTCTGACAGATGACCTTCAAGCTATTCTTTCCTCAGACTCAAAATTTCCCTTTTTTTATGGTGGTTCCCGAATGTTCTGAAATCCCAATGATCAGAAGAATTCTGGTACATTAGGCATTTCATAAAACCTGCTAAAATTTTATTCCTTGGATTAAACTCTACTATTAGCCTAATATTTCCCAGCTATGTGTTTCTGGGGGGAAGTGACAGCACAGAGTGTTTATTTAGAGCTGTACACATTCAGGAGATTGTCGCGCATTGTCATATACTGAAAATGTTCACATGTCAATGGAATAAATATCCAAAATATCTAGACTAGTTTGAGGGCTGGAGAATAACATTTTTATTTAACCTTTGGTTATTAATTCTGCTCCTGGGAGGGAAATATATGTTTTTTGATGTTTCAGCCAGCTGAACTTCTCAAAATCTATATTTTTACTTAAACTTTGTTGACTGTAAAATGCTTGGAGGCAGAAAGAATGGTGCTTTGTAACTCAAAATTACTGCAGGCCAAGAAAACCATAGTTTTATCATGAAAGTAATATTTAATGTTACATATTTTATACTGGCACAGCATTTTCCATTTCAAGGAACTGTGAAAGTTTGCATGCACATACACTACCCTGTAACCTGACAATCAGCACAGCCAAGAGGGAGAGAAAGATTTCTTCTTGTCTTGGTATCAGAGGCATGACTACCCAATATCAATTTATCTGCAATTCTTAACAAAAAATAGGGCAACTGATACACCTGGTATATAAGTCCTTTTTTTTCAGAACACAGAAAGATCAAAATAAACACCAAATCACTAAGTCTAGGAAGTGCTCTGAAGCTGGGAAAAATATTAATAAAGTGGTTAATATTTAAAACTTGTCTAGAAAGAACTCTCTTCAATATTTATAAGGCATCTTAAAACTGCACCAGAAATGCTAAATAGTGCAGAAATGCTTAAAATCCAGAATCCAAGTCTGTGTCACTAATACACTATTACTCAGACAGCTTCCTTGCAAATTCCCCAATGATCAGAAACATATAAAGATAAAACATATAAAAACCTTGCCTAGCAGAATTCTGTCTCAACTGCTGAAGTAGCTGTTGAAGTACCGAATATATTTAATAACTAGTATTATGTAAACTCTGCAAGGACTATCCTGTAGCTGATTTGGCTTACAGAACAACAAAGAGTAAAAATCCTCTAATTGCACATTCCATTTTTGTCCAACCCTAATATAAAAGAATCAAAAAGTAAAGATTTAACAATGGTTTTAAAGAAATTTTAGCTGGGAATTAAAAACACCAGATTTGTGTTTAAAACCCGAGATTTATGGAATGATCTTATTTTCTCCTCCTACTTTCTGAATTTTGTGACTGCTACATAAGAACTGATAATAATAATTTGGTGTTATGACCTCTTTGCACTCTGTTGATATCTCTGTGAACTCACCTTGAGTCAGCATCAGCCAGACACTCTGAGGGCAAGACGTTGTCGTAATGCTTTCAATACAAGAGCTTTCTGGAAATTTTAGCTAATAATGGAAATAACCAAATCACTGAGTTGGCGCTTTCGGATGTTAGGCAGGATCCACACAAAAGTGTCAGCAAGTGATGACAAAAGCTCCTTAAATCTCTCCATAATACACCTATTCAGTTTATGGGCATGCAATTTCTAAAACAGTGGGGCTTGTTGGATGTTTCAGTAGGGTGTCTACTTTGACTCAGAATCATAGAATGGTTTAGATTGGAAGGGAGCTTAAAGACCACCTAGTTCCAAACCCCCTGCCATGGGGGGACACACCTCCCAGTAGACCAGGTTGCTTAAAGACCCATTCAACCTGCTCTTGAATGCTCCCAGGGATGGGTTCTCCTCAGCTTCCCTGGCCAACCTGTTTCAGTGCCTCGCCACTCTCACCTCTACATTCAGTTTCATGAGGACGTCCAAAATTTCTTCACATCATCTGTTGTTGAAACCAGACCAGGGTCAAGTTGCTTTTCCTCTTCATCCATAAGCAGTTGCTGCTCTGGTGTGTGGGTTTATTCTTGCTCAGTGCTGTACTATCAGTCAACTCCTTGTGTGGGAAAAGAGGAACAGAAAAAGCACTCACACACACACAATGTTTACTAAAATTTAAATTTCCTTAATCCAAAGATGTAGTAAACAGAAATTCTTTACTATGATTGATGGGCTGCAATAGCAAAACAGAGTAAATGGCAAATCAAAAAAGCAGTACTCTTTTCTCTACCAAAAAATAAGAGAGGTTTTGTTGAGGAAAACAGTGGCATTGATCAGGCACAGCATCCATAACCAGAGGTTGCTCACATCTGCAGAGGATGCAGCAGCTGCTTGTTCTACATTCCCTTGCTTTCTCTTCTTACATGGGCAAGGTCTGCCATTTAGACGCCTGCGCTTTCATCAGATACAGAATGTTTAAATATGTTGGATGTATGTTCTCTGTGTACCTAAAACTGGTGTTACTCATCTCCCAACATTTCTTTCCTTTATTGACCAGGACTGTTTAATGTACTGTTATTCAAACCATTCTATGAAAAAAAGTATTTTATTTTCTTGTAAATCTTCCGTTCTTGGTGATTACTACAGTATATTCACACAAGTCCTGGTGAAATAACGATATGATATGTGAGTGTTTACACATGAGGAATTTAGATACAAAAGGATAAAATGCAAAATGAACTCTAATTTTGGATAGCTGACATTAAGTATCTAAGACAAATTTCCAAAGTCTTTAATTGCTATATTTAATCATAATTTCCATTATGTATCCTTTCAAACATCTTGTAGGTAAGAAGCCAAAAGGCTACCACTTCAAGCCTCCAGAAAACGAAGCATCCAGTTTCTAGACAATCCTGAAAAAGTTTAAAAAATAACAACTTTTACTCCAGACCTAGTTCATACTAAGAATAATAAGGCAGTTACAAAAAGGGCCTGTATTCTAATTCCAGTTCCCAAACTAATCCTTATCACAGTCAGATCACATTTTTCCTAATGTTAGTCTAAATTTCTTTAAACCCTTCCCACTTACTGGAGCATTCCTTCTGGTCCCAAATACTACACACAATTAAACATTTGTTTACAAATAATTTACTTTTGTAATGCAGTTACATGGTTTCTTTTCGGAAGAGGCTACGGAATCACGAAATCACGGAATTTCAGATTTGGAAGGGACTTCTAGACATCATCTAGTCCAACTCCCCTGCTAAAGCAGGATTGCCCAGAGCCCATTACTAAGGACTGCATCCAGGTGCATCTTGAAAGTCTCCAGAGAAGGGGACTCCACAACCTCCCTGGGCAGCCTGTTCCAGTGCTCTGTCATCCTCACCGTAAAGTTCTTTCTCGTATTTGATTGGAACTTCCTGTGTTCCAGCTTGTGCCCATTACCCCTCATCCTGTTACTGGGAACCATTGTAAAGAGTCTAGCTCCATCCCCCTTCAACGCACCCTTTAGATACTTGTAAACATTAATAAGGTCTCCCCTCATCCTTTTCTTCTCGAGGCTAAAGAGTCCCAGCTCTCTCTGCCTTTCTTCATAAGGGACATGCTCCAATCCCTCAGTCACCTTCGTTGCCCTATGCTGGACTCTCTCCAGTAGTTCCCTGTCTCTCTTGAACTGGGTCACAGTAGTCCAGTTGTGGCATAACCAGTGCAGAGTAGAGGGGGAGAATGACCTCCCTTGACCTGCTGGCCACACTCTTCCCTATGCAGCCCAGAATTCCTTTGGCCCTCTTGATGACAAGGGCATATTGCTTGCTCATGGATAATTTACTGTCTACCAAGACCCCCAGATCCTTTTCTTCTGGTACTGCTTTCCAGCAGGTCCAACCCTAACCTATACTGGTGCCTGACATTCTTCCTCCCCAGCTGCAGGACCCTACGCTTGTCCTTGTTGAACCTCATTAGGTTCTTCTCTGCCCAGCTCTCCAGCCTAGGTCATGATGGATGGCAGTACAGCCCTCTGGGGTGTCAGCCACCCCACCTAGTTTGGTATCATCAGCAAACCTGCTGAGGATACACTCTCTCTCCTCGTCCAGGTCATTGATGAATATGTTAAACAATACTGGTCCCATTATTGACCCCTGGGGGACACTGCTGGTTACAGGCCTCAATCATGACTATCCTCCATTAACCACAACCCTCTGAGTCCTGTCACACAGCCAGCTCTCAATTCACCTCACTGTCCCCTGGTCTAGTCCACACTTCCTCAGTTTCCTAAGGAGGATGTTATGAGAGACAGTGTCAAAAGCTTTGCCGAAGTCAAGGTAGAAGAACAAGTAATTTAAAAGCTTTCTCTAATGTTCAAGTAATAAGAGTTGCATTAAATCTTCCAGTGTCCACTATAGAGTCCTCATTTGGATAATGCTCTAGGAGATATTACTTGTCTTACATTCAGAAACTCTCCCTTCATGAATTTGCTATACACATTTCTTTACCCAGGAGTGTGCACTTTAGTCACTAAAAATGTTTTTACTGAAAGTAAACCTCTGTAAATGAATGTCACACTGATGAGAGAGACAGGGTCTGGTATACAGGACAAGAGAGGGTGAAAAGATTGCCAAATCCCCTCTTCTGTCTGTTCTTAGTGTTGCATGAGCAGCAACTGACCTCCTTCGGCTGAGACGACACAGAGACACTACTTCCCGTCTCTGGGCCAGAGAGCACTGACACCAATATGAGGATGCTACAAATGGCGTTTATTGCAGGCTCTCACTACCTTATATACTTTACGACCTTCGTTACCACCTCTTCTTTGTCGTCACACCTAGGGGAGGTTCCATGCCCCTAACTTTCCGTGACACCGCGAGATCTTCCGAGCGCCATCCACTACATCTTAGCAATATTACTGTTCTTGGTATTCTTTCCCCGTTTAAATTACTGACAAAGTCATTGATGCAACAATAATTCCTGAAATTATTAATACATTTCAGATACCTGATGTCACAGTACAACAAAAGCAACTTAAAGTGTTCATTTCTTACCCATTCTTATCTGTGTCATCCATTTTAATTTAATGACCACATTTTTAAAAGCCATTTCGGATATGCAAATATATGAAAACTTTATTGTTAGAATCTCAATGAGGTTTAAGTACAAACCATAATCTGACAAAAACAATAGTGTTTAGAATTACAAGCAGATGTGAAAAGAATAAAATAGAAAACAATTTTACTGCTAGGACACTTTAAATTGTTAAAAGTTTGGAATAAATTATGTCTTTTGTCAGAATCAGGACACAAATTTTAAACATAAGCAAACCAAAAAATGTAGGTTATAAAAAAAAGTAGTTGATATTCTATGCTTTGAAATACTAAATAATCAGTACTTAAATATAAAACAGTGAAACCTTCTAAGCTAGGACTTCACTCAAATGACTGAGATATTATCATATGAAATTCTAATTCTACATAAAGTCTGAAAAGGGGAAGAAGAGCAAAAATAAGCTATCTCTTTGTTAGAGTTTTAAGCTACCCATATCTGTTCTGTAGCACATGCAGAATGTGCAAGATGTGACAAATATATAGTCATTTATCATCCCTATATAATCACCTTCATCAAGGCTGGATGGGGCCTTTGAGCAACCTGGTCTAGTGGGAGGTGTCCCTGCCCACGGCAGGGGGTTTGGAACTAGATGACCTTTAAGGTCCTTTCCAACCCAAATCATTCTACAATTCTATGATTCACAATGTGATCATATCTAGCAAATCTATGAAATTACTTTATCATTAATTCCTAATAAAGAAGTCAAATGGTCTAAACAACTTGTAGTTGAAACTATGAATAGATAGAAAATAGGTATGAAGTAACAATTATATGTTTATGTTTCATAATAAACGCTTTTATCCTATTGACTGACATACCACTGTTGTTTTATCTTGTAAATATTTAGGTTTGTTTAGGGTCTAATTCCTATTACACTTGTACAAACATATTATGTATAATAAAAGATCATTTATATAGCAATTATCTTAAAGGCTAATAGTAAAAAAAAGTAAATAGAATTGAATCATAGAATCACAGAATTTTAGAATGGTTTGGAAGGAAACTTTGAAGATCATCTAGTTCCAAATCCCTTGCCATGGGCAGGGACATTTTTCATTAGATCAGGTTACTCAAAGGCCCATCCAGCCTGGCCTTCAACACCTCCAGGGAGGGGGAATCCACAAGTTCTCTGGGAAACCTGTTCCAGTGCCTCACCACCCTCATCATAAAACAATGTCTTCCTTATGTCCAATTTAAATTTCATTTTAAGGCCATTACCCCTTTCCTGTCACTACAGGTCCTGGTGAAAATTCTTTCTCTGTCTTTCTTATAAATGCCCCTTATATATTGAAGGGCTGCAATAAGGTCTCTCTAGAGCCTTCTGTTCTCCAGACTGAACAACCCCAATGTTCTTAGCCTTTCTTCATGGAGCCTTCTGTTCAGGTGTAAGATCCAGGTGTAAGAAATTCAATCCACAGATGTAAGAAATCAGAAAAGGAGGGCAAGAGATTGGCATGGCTGAGTTCAGACCTGCTGGTCAAACTAAAGGGCAAGAAGGAAATGCACAGGCACCGGCAGCAGGGACAGGTACCATGGCAAAAGTATAGAGATATTACCTAGCTGTGTAGGGATGGGTTCAGGAAGGCTAAGGCACAGCTGGATCTGAACTTAGATGCAAAGAATAATAAGAATAATAAGAAGGGCTTCTTCAGGTATGTCAGCTAGAAAAGGAAGGTCAAAGAAAGCATACCTGCCCTGATGAGCAAGAGTGTCAAGCTGGTAACAACAGATGAGGAAAAGGCTAAGTTACTTAACAACTTTTTTGCCTCAGTCTTCACTGGCAACCTCTCTCTTCCCACATCTATCGAGTGGATGAATTGCAAGACGGCAACTGGGGGAGCAAAGTCCCTCCCACTGCAAGAGAAGATCAGGTTTGTGGCCACCCGAAGAACTTGAACATACAGAAGTCTACGGGACCCGATGAGATGTATCTCAGAGTCCTGAGGAAATTGGCTGATGTAGTTGCCAAGACACTCTCCATGATATTTGAAAAGTCATGGCAGTCAAGTGAAGTCACCGGTGACTGCAAAAAGGAAAACATCACATCCTTTTTTAAAAAGGGTAGAAAAGAGGACCCTGGAAACTATCGACCTGTCAGCCTCACCTCTGTGTCTGGGAAGATCATGGAACAGATCATCTTAGAAGCCCTGCTAAGGCATAGGAAAGGGAGGTGATTTGAGACCAACCTAGTGGCCTTCTATTATGGAGTGACTACGTCAGCGGAAAAGGGAAGAGCTACAGATCTCATCTGTTGGGACTTCTATAAGGCCTTTGACATAGTCCCCCACAACACCCTGCTCTTTGAAATGGAGAGGTATGGATTTAATGAGTGGACTGTTCAATGGATGAAAAATTGGCTGGATGGTTGCATCTAGAGGGTAGCAGTCAACAGCTCAATATCCAGATGGAGACTGATGACAAGTAGTGTCTCTCAGGGGTCCATACTGGGACCAGTACAGTTTAATATCTTCATCAATGACATATACAGTGGGATTGAATACACTTTCATCATGTTTACTGACAACACCAAGCTGAGTGGTGTGGCTGACATGCCTGAGGTACAAGATGCCATCCAGAGGGACCTGGACAGGCTCAAAAGTGGGCCCATGTGAACCCTATGAAGTTCAACAAGGCTGCCATGAGCTGCCAATGTGTGCTTGCAGCCCAGAAGGCCAACAGTATCCTGGGCTGCATCAAAAGAAGCACGGCCAGCAGGTCAAGGGAGGTGATTCTGCCCCTGTGCTCCACTCTGGTGAGCCTTCACTTGGAGTACTGAATCCAGCTCTGGAGCCCTAAGCACAGGAAAGACATGGACCTGTTGTAGCAGGTCCAGAGGAGAGCCACAGAAGTTAGATAAATGCTGAACAGTATTAGGCTTGTCCATTAAAGTGCGGTCAAAATTCTCAGAAAATGATAAGAAATAGGAAATGCTATTATCCTTCAATTGAAAGGGGGAATGAAACAGTAAAATTAAGTGATTTGGTGAAACCCATCTAAAGCACTGGATTTTAACAGAGGATTGAACACAAATTCCTAAGCTAATAGCTTAAACTCAGCCATTTCTTCATCAATGGGCTGAAAACATTGCTTTCACTTAAAAAAATAGTTAATTTTTTACTTAGTGAAAGAACTTTTGGTAAAGATATGAAATGTGTTTCACTGAGCTGTATATAATCATATCTTAGTCACACACATGTGGGCAAGAAGCAAGTGGTAAAAGGAATAGAAGCATAGAAAATCAAAATACCAAATCCTTTCACATAATAAGTAAACTTAATTAATTACCAGGCAATAATGTTGCACATTTCTGGTCTTGGTCTAAGTAGAGAATACGAGATTTTTCCTAAAATCTTAGTCTTTTCCTCTCACAGAGTCTGAAGAAATATGCATGTGTTCTTTCTGTAATCCAGTGCCTGTCTTGTAGCAAAGAACTATCTCAGCTCACTCCCACCTCCTTCCATTTTCTTTCTTTGCTCCCTAATCCAAACCTCTTACTTAGTTTTGCTGTCTTTCCTATCTCTGGCATTTTATGTAGGCATCATACTCTTTGAAATTTGCAATTTATTATTAGATTTTGTCCTATTTTGCTACAAAGTTGCCTTCTGATTTCATTTAGATGAATAGAAATTTACAAATAAGAAATTTACAAATATGAGAACTTAAATTACTGGTGTATATGCCCTGGAAAAGCAGAAAGCTGTATTTAAGTCTAAAGCTTCTCTCCTAAAGTTTGGTGTAGTTTTCAAAGATTCCGATTTCTGATAGATCTCACATGATGTTGAGAAATAAGTAACCTGAAACCTGGGACAGATACTTTAAATGGCTTATTTCTGCATACCATTTTAGGTAGTCCTGCTACATTTGTCTTTGAATTTGCTATGGCTTTTTGAACAATGATATTTTTCCCCACTTGGTATTAATATATCATTATTTTTTTAATTAGCTATTAGTTTTTAGAAATAAAAGAGCACAAAGTACATAGCAGGAATATTCAATACTCACAAATTACTTTTTGCTCTTTTAGTTCTTATTTTTTTCCTTCATCCTCTGAAACATTAGACTTGTTCTATGAAATGATGCAATCTTAGCAAATTATCTTGAAACATAATGGCTTATGTTCTCACATACTGATTTATTCATATATATTTGTCTGTCTGTCAGGGCCCTTACATATTACATCTCCATTTTAAGAGAACAGTCTAAGTACACAAAAGATCTAATCAAATGTCAATGAAGTCAACAGAAAGAATCCAACTGACTTCAGAGGTCTTTGGATCAAGCCACAGCTCATTACAAATATCTAATGTTTCATTGTCTATGCAAATCTTAATCAGACAAATTAAGATATTTATGCTTTATCTTCAGTTGCAAGGCATAACAGACAACTTAATGACATGATGTTTATGTTTTCAATGAGAAAAGTATATCTAGCAACTTGAATTTCAATAACCCTGTCAATTTAAATTAAACTGGCTATAAGCTTCAAAGAAGAAATCTATCTGCTGTATTGTTAAGGTGTGTTATAACTCTAAAATTTCATACAGATAGTAGTGTAGCATTTCTCAAATCTTTACACTGACAAATAAGTTCCATTATCCTCTTCTCCACTAAGACATTGGCTTTTAAGATAAAAACATAGAAGTTACATCTCCCAAATATTAGAAAGGTGGATTTGTGAAAGTGTCCTTCTATTGAACTCCTAGCTGTACATGGCAAAGACTTATCTATGACTTCAGTGACACCAGGGTTTCAAATACTACTGTTAAATCATTCTCAAACATGTTTCCATTTAAAACTTCTAACTAATAGCAGACAGGCAATACAGAAAGTGTTCAAACATCACTTCCAATGTACAGCATTCTTCAATCCTTTGTGTTTGAAGACACAGCTGAAGCAACCAGAATATGTTTAAGACTGCAGAGTCTGCATTCAGAACTGTTGAATGTCCATAAATATTTAGTAATATCACTATGATTCTTTGCTCCAATTTATTTTGCTATCTTAATTATCTGGAAAGCAGGATAAACACATTAGTGGAATGACAATGAACATTAACTAAATTTTCACAGTGTACTAAAACTAAGGAGGACAGAGAAAGAAGGTAAAAGGTTGGTAAAGAAATCGTAAACAGCAGATATAATAAAATAGAGATAGAAATGTTGACAACCCTTCTCTGCCCTTAAAAATATGCACCTACTAGGTAAAGAACCTTCTTAGATGATAGCTACATTTTTAAAAGGTGCACAGAAAATGAACAGATGGATGGACCACTCAATGGATAAGGAATTGCCTTGATGGTCACACTCAAAGACTTGCAGTCAACGGTGTGATGTCCAAGTGGAGACCAGTGACAAACAGCACTCCTCAGGGGTCGGTACTTGCACCAGTGCTGTTTAACACCTTTGTCAGCAACATGGACAGTGGGTTTGAGTGCACCCTCAGCAAATTTGCCAATGGCACCAAGCTGTGTGTTGTGGTCGACATAATGGAGGGGAGGGATGCCATCCAGAGTGACCTGGACAGGCTTGAGACCTGTGCAAACCTCATGAAGTTCAACAAGGTCAGGTTCAGGGGCCTGCACGTGGGTTGGGGCAATCCCAAGTACAAATACAGGCTGGACAGAGAATGGATTGAGAGCACACCTGAGGAGAAGGACTTGGGGGTGCCGGTTGATGAGAAGCTCAACATAAGCCATCAATGTGCACTCGCAGCCCAGAAAGCCAACTGTACCCTGAGCTGCATCAAAAGAAGCATGGCCAGCAGGTCAAGGGAGGTGATTCTACCCCTCTAATCTGCTCTGGTGAGACCCTACCTGGAGAAATATGTCCAGCTCTGGGGTCCCCAGCATAAGAAGGACATGGACTTACTGGAGCAAGCCCAGAGGAGGGCCACAGATATGATCAGAGGGCTAGAGCACCTCTCCTACGAGGACAGGCTGAGAGTTCGGGTTGTTTACCCTGGAGAAAAGGCACTTCTGGGGGACCTTATTGCAGCCTTCCAGTACTTAAAGGAGGTCTACAAGAAAGATGAGGAGGGACTCTTTATCAGGGAGTGTAGCAACAGGATGAAGGGTAAGGGTTTTAAACTGCAAGAGGGCAGATTTAGATTAGATATTAGGAAGAAATTGTTTACTGTGAGGGTGGTGAGACACTGAAACAGGTCATGGCGGTGTGCTCTCTTTGTCCCCCTTTTCCACCCCGGCTCCTGCTCAAGCCATGGCCATCAGCGGGAGTTATTATGAGTTGCACTTGAACTACGGGGGATGGCTGGCAACATAATCAAAACTCTATCTATCTAGAGTGTGGACTTAGGTATCTTCTTCCCATGCGAATATGACTATAGGTCAATTATCTTACTCTATAAATAGTGGACAGCCCAAGAGCCCTTTGAGTTCTCCTGCATGGCAGGGGGCTGCACAACAGGATCTCCCCTTGAGTGGGGATGCTCGCTTAAGGTTCTACTCCTCGGCGCTAAGAGACTCTTTGCCGCAGCACATTCTTAGTAAGTGACCAATAGCATGTTAAACTTTGAAATCTTAGCTAAGTGATATGAAGGATTGATTGTGCATATATAATCCTTTAGACATAAAGCATTGACCAAGTCCTGAGACTGGGATTGGATCCAGCCGCACCTAGACTCCTCTCTGAGAAGGATTTTAGAAAGCAAGGGGGTCCTCTCTGAACCTTGTGGCTCAACAGGAGGGTCTCCCTGGCAGCTTGTCTGACCCTGGCCTCTATGCAGTAAATAATCAAGTGTACCCTGACATCGAATCTCATAAAACACTGTCTCAATCACTACTACCTTTGTTAAATCACTGTTTTATGTTAATAAATATCTCACTACTACTCTGTTACAAGTGAAGTTAATCACTCTGCCCACGACCCCAGTTGCCTAGAGAAGTTGTGGATGCCTCATGCCTGGAAATGTTCAAGGTCAGTTGGATAGGGCTCTGAGCAACCTAGTCTATCGGAAGGTGTTCCTGCCCATGGCAGGGAATTGGAACTGGATGATCTTTAAGGTCTCTTCTAACCCAAACCATTCTATAATTCTATGAGCATGTATGGAAAAAAATGTTATTTCTGAAGGAATGGTGGAATGAACTTATTTGCTCTATAGTGGCACAAAATGAAAGACCAGGGATAGCCTGTGCTAGGCTATTTCTAGCTACACAGACCTCTGTAATGTTACTTTACAACAGTGGAGTGCACATTGCTTATTTTCTCTTTCTTTTTCTAATGCCAAGCTAATGGCTCACTGGAAAGGTCTGAGGGAGCAATAGCAGAACTGATAAAGCATAGAATCATACAATCATTAGGTTGGAAAAGACCTTTTAAGACCATTGAATCCAACTGGAAAGAAATAAATGGTTTGGAAGAGTTAGTTTATGATAGTAGTTAGTTTACAATAATAGCTAAACAGCTTGCAGCTTATTTGTTAAACTACCATCTTGTAGGTCAAGGGCAGAAGTATACAATAAAATTAACCATCCCTTTCAGACTGATTGTGGGAATCTCTTCCATCTTGTGCAAGAGAGAGAATTCAGAGATGCATATGCACTAGATTATGCAGTAGCTTTTAGGGAAAAGAAGGAAAATATTTAATATATGTTGCTATGTAATGTTTTTCCCCACCCCAATATCAGTAGGTCTTTACAAACCTTCACCAGGTTTAGAACTGAGAACCCAGAAGATGAAGGTATGCAGCTAAATAGACATGATATATCCCAGCTAGATACATAGTTTCACCTATCATATATATAGGGGGTTGTGTATGTCATATATGGCATGTACCTAGCTACTTGCATGAGACATATACATATATCTAAATCTAATATATACATATATGTTAGTTATACAAAAAGATAGGAAGATATATATCTATGACAGAATGACTATATCTACCACAGTATCATAGAACAATTCAGGCTTGAAGGGACCTCAGGAGGTCTACAGTCCAAATACAGTATCAATAATGATGTCAGACCACGTTCCTCAGGGTTTCATCCAAGTGAGGTTAACAACCTCTGATGCCAGAAACCAAATAACTTCACTAGGCAACCTGTTCCAATGCTTAACTGTCTTCAAGATCAAGAAAAAAATCCTTTTAGTAAGTCTGAACATCTTCTGTTTCAATTTTGTGTCTTGTCTTCCCATGCACTGCTGTGAAGAGACTGGCCTGTCTGGAGCAGAGATACCCCCGCAGCCCACGGAGAAGACCATGGTCATGCAGGTTGTCCCTCTGCAGCCCATGGGCAACCAAAATGGAGCAGATAGCCACACCGCAGCTCATGGAGGCCCCACACCGCAGCAGGTAGATACACCTGAAGGAAGCTGCAGCTCATGGAGAGCACACGCAGAACCAGGTTTCCAGCAGGAAATGTGTCCTGTGCAGAGTAGCCCACACAGAAGCAGGTTTTCTGGCACAACCTGTGGGCTGTGGGGGGCTGACACTGAAACAGCCTGTTTCTGGTGGGCTGTACTCCATAGGAAAGATTCACGCTGGAGCAGTTCTTAAAGAACTGCAGCCCATAGCAAGGACTCATGCTTGAGCGGTGCATGAAGGACTGTCTCCCATGGGAGGGACCCTTTACTGGAGCAAGGGAACAGCGTGAGGAGGAAGGAGCAGAAGAGATGAAGTGCTATGAACTGACTTCAACCCCTATTCCCCATCCCACTGCATTGGTCAGAGCAGGAGGAGGTAAGAAGACTGAAGGAATGAAGTAGAGTTTGTGGAAAAGGTGGGGATATGGAGAAGGTATTTTTAGGTTTGTCTTTTTTTATCTTGCTATCCTATTCTGATATTTATTGGCAGTAAATTAAATTATTCTTCCCCAAGTTGAGTCTGTTCTGCACATGACTGTAATTGGTAAGTGATCTCCCTCTCTTTATCTCAGCCCATGAGCTTTGCTATTTTATTTTCCTCCTCCATTGTGTTGAGGAGGGTGAGTGAGAGAGCAGGAGCTGGGTCTGTCAGCTAGCCAAGGTCAAACCCACCATGTTACCACAGAAAGCAATCAAGTTGACCAGGTATGATTTACCCTTAGTAAATACATCGTGACTTCGAGATCAATTTCCTCTCCTTCATGTGCCCAGAAATGTGTTCCAGGTGGATTTGCTCTATGACTTTTGCAGAGATCCTAGGATCCTCGGCTGCACCAGTAGAGACATAGATGACAGAAAAATCATTAAGATTAGAGAAAGAGGAGTTTTAGGAAGATAGGAATTTGCAGATAAAGCATTTGACATGGATATATTTGTAAGAGCAAAGTTATTTACTGTACTTGTAGTTAAGGCTAACATTATATGTTTGCCCTACAAATACCATTAATTAGACATCAGTATGTCTCTAATTTCACAAACATGTTTCAAGAAGATATATTAGGTGAAATCACCCGCTGAAATGAAATGTCACTCAGTAAGAGAAGTTATAAATCCTAGCAAGTGTTTTTTTTCTGAGATCTCATCAGGTAATATTATATCCCACTACAAAGTAAAAAATATATTTGCTTGTTGTCATACCAGCTAAGCAGCAATTGTAATGTGCTATAATGTGATAGAACCCAGCACATTCTAAAAATTCATAAAGTCAAAAATTCACTGTTAATTTGAACACTCCAACTATATTACATCCCATGACACTTTGATAACTTTTATTTTACCTATATGATGAAAACTGATGTGGAAAGTAAATATGAAATGTCTGATTTAAACAAGTATACCATATCCCTGCTTGTATCTCTTTTCTTAGGCACTAGAAAAAATTACTTGAATTTATATATAGTAAAGTCGCAGGTGTCCAGGAAACAGAGCAGTACTGTTTCCTCTTCAAATAATTACTTAAATAAATTCAAACCCATAAATTTAAGGCTTTTAAAGTTTTTTTTTTAATGTCTGAATGGTTTTAATGTTTTAAAGTTTTTTCATTTTTATTCTTAAAATTAGCAGCTTTTGAAAGAGAAATTCTAATATACTGAACACATTTGATGGTATATAGTTTTGAGGACCTCTTCCTTTAAAAAAATTCAATCCCACATTGTGTTGTTACTGAAAGAGGGAAAAAACCCCAACAATTTAATCTTCCTTGCATGCTAGAAGGGCAAAATTACTCTGCTCCTCCCAAAATATTTTTTATCTTCCTATTTTCCAGTCACCTGAAGAGAAGGAAAATGCAGGAAATTGTGTATCCTCTGTTATTTTCCCATCAGAGTTTTTTGATATTGGCATAGCTTATAGCTCCTATAGCTCAGCTTTTCACAATTCCATAAGCCCAGTTAGACCGAAAAATTTTAACTTCCAGCAAATAAGGACAGGTGGCATATTCCTTATCTCAGTAGTCCTGCGTTCATGGGAAGTGGCTGACTAAACTTGAGTATGTCACGAAGGAATGGACTCAGGCACTAAAGCATCAGCTCTTTCAACCGACCCTCAAGCTTAGTAGTCAAATATTAAAAAAAAAAATCTATAAACCACATATACTGCATTCTAAATCCCATACTTGCTTACTCAACTCTGTTTTGTAGTCAGTAATACTTACAATTTACCGTAATCCAGCAGGTATGATTTTCATTATGGGCTTTTGCACATTACAGTATCACCTTGAGATCTGAACTCCTTAGCTACTCTGTTAGAAGTCTAGTTCCCTCGATGACTCTCTTCACACTCCGACACCTACATGAAAGTTATTTCTGCAGAAGCTTTCACCTTGAAATATCTTGATTTGTGTTCAGTGAAAGCAATTTGATTATAGATCTCTCCTGTGTTTCCTGTACTGTGCTGTTCTTCACAGTGGATAAGACAGGCCAAGAATAAAAATATTATGTCCTTTCATATATTTTTAGAACCATTTCAAAAAGCTCACATTCCACAGAGATGGCAGCATATTTTGATTCTGAAAAAAAGACAAAAATAATCTTTGTTCTCAGGAAAAGGTTATATTTTTAAGCTTCCCTCCAAAAAGGGAAGAAACTCATTACTTTTAAGCACATAATAGAGAATGTTTGTTAGGTTTTCTCAAAAGGAAATAGGAAAACCCCAAAACAAAGCATACAAGCAAGAAGCACATGTACAAAGAGGAAAAAAATAATGAATAAAAAGGAGAGGAACAAGTGTTAACCTTTTCGAAGCCCAAGACAGAACAAATTATGAACCTTTTCTAAAAGGCTGCTGAACATCCTCTAAGAACCTGCTGAACTGAAGCACCTACAGCAGTTATAAGACACTTTGCCTTTCTTTCTAAGAACCTATTAGATTGACCCTTCCCTCTAACTGGGATTTGAGAACTTTTGTGTATCTGCAATACTTTTTCAAAAAATCACTAGCTCCCACATGGTTTAGACAAACAGGACACAGTAAAAATAAACTGGGAATCCATTATATACATTTCATTAAGTGAAGTGATGAACTTAATGAAAGATTAGAAAATATTCAAATTAAAAGGTTAAGAAAGAAAAATAAACAACAAAATTCCACGAAAATCTATGCAGATTTTTTGTTAAATACAATATTTTTAAATACTTTTTTTCTATAGACTCAACTAATACAGCTACTAGAATACGGTCAATTTTTTTTTCAAATTATTGTACCAGGCAAAAGTATTTTTTAAAAATAGGTGTGTAGAAAATGAAAAATTATTTGCACTTAAGACAGCGTTAGCTGGGATTTGATTATGATTTTATTGTGTAAATTTAAACAAAATCAAAGAGCAATTCATTTGAAAAAAAAATGAGTAGACTATTAGTTTTAGATGTATTTAAAAATAATAACTAATTCTTTTTGTCCTTGCTCAAACTTTGGGAACCCTAAGACAAGTACATATTCTGACATTTGTGACATGTATGCATTAAATCTAATGCATTACATCTAATCTATAGTTCTGTCTTAATGAGAGAAGGGCATTATCCATTAATTGCCAAAGGGTATATTAACTTAGTTAATGATCCTACCTTTGATAGATGTTCTTGGAAATCAAATTCACTGCTTGCTAAGTTAGACCCAGTAACTTATACATGGAACATCTGTATTTTTAAGATCTACAGCAGAGTATTACATTTGTATACACAGGTTAGGCTGTGGATTTGCTGCTGAAAATTAATACCTTCATGGTATAGTACATATAAAAGTTTAAATAAGACTGAAGTTCACTGTACATAGTTTAGGCAATAATTCAGCAAGGATGAATTTTGAAAAATAGGTATCTTCTTTTATACTACTGCCTATAGTAAAAACAGAGTTAAAATAGCAATGTTAGATTTTCAGAATTAAATACACCAGTAAAAGTCCATTAAATGCTGTCTGAATTCTAGCTAATCCAACTTTTCTATCACTTGATGCTTTAACATTCACAATCAACTTTGTTTGTCCTGGATAGCAGAAGCAGTGGTCCAAGTCTCAGAATCCCTTCTATCTTACATAGGAAAGACCCTCAGCTTGTACCTGAAACATTTTGAAATGTTGTGTTCAAAAACTATGATATTTCAACAAGGTCTGTGCCCACAAAAGGGTCTGTTGACTCATTAATGCTCTGTCATATGTTCTGGTGCCTAATTCCCAGGATTACTAAACTGAGACTGGACACCTAATTTTACTGCATTACATGGAGACTATAGAGGCCAGCAGAGTAGCCAACAGCACGCACAGGCAACATAAATGACCAAGGAAAGAATAATCCAAAAATTTTTTTTCTATGACAGTGGTAACCACATCTGAAACTCTCCCCGGCATGTGTGTTCATAAATCTTCCGGACAGTGTGAGCAATAGTCTTGTTCTTTCTTATGTTAAGATGGGGAAAGAGGTGGGAGTTAGAAAATGAGCCCAAGTCCCTTCCTTCCCAATCTCCGAATTTTAGTGCTGTATACATAGATTTCAGTGTTGCATTCCCTCATATAAATTTGGTCAGGGTTTTTCCATTTGATTGAGGTTTGGGGTTTTTTTGGTTTTTGGGTTTTTTTCCCTCTTGTTGTATTCTCCAGAGGTAATTTGGCAAATGCTCCCAATTTTGTTGAAATTTTGTTGAAAAAGTAGACTTTCTTGTTTTTTAATTTAATTTTGTGATTCTTCCATATTTCAAAGTAAGTCAGGATTACTTAAAAACCCAGAACCCAGATATACTATTGTTATGTGTGAGAAGTAATTAANATGTAGAATTTGGGGAGGAGATAAAAAAAAAAAGAAGGGGGGGGGGGGGGGGGAGGGAATGAGGAAGCAAAGGGGTATAAGAACATGTTGTGAGAGACAATGGAGTGATGTAGCAATGGAGAAGGATAAACGTGAAAGTATGAGGGAGGAGAATAGAAGAGAAAATTATGTTAGATAAGCTCATTTTGAAGACATTGCAGCTAAAGGATCAGAAATGCCTATTCTATCACTTCAGTTTAGAGCTGAAAATATACTAATACCATCTTATATTTATTTATTTTAAATGTTCAAAACCCTATTTTTATATTTTATATTAGCATTTCTTCAAAATGATTAATTGCAAAGAGAACAATAAAGATTTTCTCATGATTGTGTTATAGGTAAATTATAGTCTTAACTCTGTTCTGTTTCATCACAGATAAACAGACATTTATCTTGCCAATGATATGCATGATAACTCTTGGGATGAGTTTACAAAATCACCTTGATATCAAGCATAACTACCATGAAAGCGTAGTGGCGTAACTGAAGTTTTAAACATTCTCTTCTATGTGGTACTAAGCAGCAGGAATAGAGGCCATTGTGACAAAACATCTTAATAAACATTTATGCATATGAAGAAGATATTGTGACTCTGTGCAGCTGCATTATCTATATTCCATTATGACAGTGTGTGGAACATGTAGGTTATGCCAGCCAGTCCTTAATTCATTCAATGCAGTGGTGGTGGTGGTTGCTGTGCAGGCACAGGGTGCTTCCCACCCTGGTGTGTCATGGCACCATCTTTGGTGCCAGCATGTGAGCCATCCATGCTCAGCTTGGTGGGGAAGGGGGACTTCCATGGTTAGAGGTTGCAGATGACTGGTGGGAACAGACCCCATTTCCTCCATGGGAAGTGCTACCCCTGTATGAATGTGTTACAAAACCAGATACAGGCTCTATTATGTGTTATAAAATACATTAGGCCTAGTTCAGATTTTATTTGCAGAGGGGACTTCAAAAATTGGCCTGAGAGAAAATAAAATCCTATAGAATTACTAAATCCTTTCTTTTTTTACAAGTAACTGAGGGATATAATTTTTCCATCTCTTAACTCATTATAGAGAATTTCAGTCTGACTGAAAATTATATTCCATGCATACAAAAATTATCAATGACTATAAATGATTGATAACACCTTCTTGCAATCCTCTTTTTCACAGAAAACTCCAGGAATCAATAGAAAAAGGGCAAGTATGTTCCTTCTATGGATCAGTATTCTGAAGGTCAAAAAACTGTTTTTGAAATCACTGGTGGAATTGTATTTAGTTAGGAATTTTGGCGCTGCAGATTATACCTAAAGAATGTGATCTGTGTAGAAAAAACAAATCTGATTAACATATGATGAAAGGGCACATTTTGTCTTTTTCAACTTTTGTATGGGTTATCTACTTTGTATTTTTCATTTTAGACTAAAACCCATTGACCATAAACAGATTTTCCTTTGATTTTTTTCACCTGAGACCCTGTCCTCAGTTTTGTATACATCTGACTCTCATAACAATATTTTTTTCCAGAGTCGTGCATTTTGTAGCCAAAGCTTTCTACAAAGAAACATTTCACATCACTTTATCCTTAAATATATACCAGGAACAGTTCTAGCTGCAGTAAACGAGCTGCCGCTACAAAATTTATGTCTGTACTAATGATTTCAGAGCTAACACTGGGAACATTTGCACTCACAGTATATGAGATCATAATTATTAACATTCTCCCCATTCTCTGACCTCAGATAATCCTCTCTTCTCTGAAAGGATTCAGAGAAGGAATTAAAAATACCTAATAGATTCTTGAGGTAACAAAGGTGTTTGCCTATTTGAAACTATGATTTCTTTCTTCATTTGGCATTTTCCTATAATCTGTCACTACCTGATTGCTCAATAGTTTTACAACTTCTGAACACAATTGAGCATTTGAGGTTTTTGAAATTATTTTAAGAAAGTATTAAGAAATGATGGATGAATTTCTGTTACCTATGAATTACATTAGAAATTATTTCCTTATATGTTACAGAAGTTTCCACAAGTTTTCAAAATCTTCTTTGTTACTGTTGAGTGCTTTAAAAAGTAACTTATTTTTTCACACACTCAATAAATTAAAATCTTCAACTAATGAAAACCTTATATATTGATTTCTCCCTAATCATTTTCATTAACTTTTTTTCACTGAATGATGTATCTTGCAAAAAATCCCTCACTCTGCAATTGTATGAGTTGCATTGCTAGTACTTGATTTCCTACAACAGAAAAGGCAAACAATATTTTTCAGCAATCTCCCTCCTCTAATTCTTATAAACTGTTTACCAATTTAAAATATTAATATAGAGAATGCATTCATTCATATTTATTGTATGAATCTGAGAACAGTGTACACTAATACAAGTTGCAAATGCCAGCATTTTTCACGTAACCTTTCCCACATTTGTCAGGCAGCTAAGTTTATACAATAGCATCAATACCAAGATTTCTTAAAAAAGATTATAGAGTTTTTGGAATTTCTTTTTAAATAAATACAGATACACTATTTGTTTTGTTTTTTGTTTTTTTTGTTTGTTTGGTTTTTTTTAATGGACCCACTAATTAGAATAATCCACTTACTTACCTTTTAGAATCATTATTTTTTTTGTGACTGTAAAGCAAAATACTTCCGGAATTCCTTGTTTGGTTGGTTTTTTTTTCCCCCTCCTTTGTGATAACTGATTTCCCTCTGTGTCTTGAAAGAACCATTTAAAGGCTGAATCAAATCCTCTTGTACAGTAAGGATCTCATAGACAGGAACTCAACAGGGATCTCATAGATAATCAGTTTTACAAAGATGAGACATCATGGTGACAGGGTGAAAAATAAGCTAAATTATACATAGTTCATCACTGTTCTTTGGCCGTGAATATCATTAATGATTTATATTTGTTTGTGACTGGAAAATCCTATCTAGAACAACTAATTGTTGACACCTTGAAACTTTAAAAAGTCTGTCCATCTATTTTAACTTTAACACATAATACAAAATAGGTGGTAGTAAAGTTCAAATTTGCGTTCACTGTTAACTTCCAAATTATCTATTAAATATAAGCAAAGTTTCAAAAATAGAAATGCTGATTTTGATTTCTTAATGGCTTTGCACTTTCACAGTAAAATTCTTTTTCATGGGATGATCATCTTTTATCTTGTATGAATATGACAAGAATCATACTCAGCAGTGCTTTAAAATATATAAAACTAAGTATAATATAATGAAATATAGAATCATAGAAT
>VXBO01006141.1:79027-108431 GCA_013400135.1 Rhinoptilus africanus | reverse complement strand
AAAAAAAAAAAAAGGAAACAATAGCAAAAGTATCCTGCAAACAGTCAATTTTTAGGAGAAGCAATTTTTCAGCTTTAATGAGCCTAATTTTAACATCCCATGCAGAAATATGGCATTACAGAGTACAAGCTGAACAAACCCTCCCCAAAGTGTTCTTGATTTCACATCTCACTTAGAATAGGGGGCTGTAGATGTTTGGAAGGAGAAATTCACTGTGAGCTATTTCTTGGAAAGGTGCAATATCTTAGATACTGTTTGAGTGTAACCCGGAAAGTGACTTTATTAAGTGACATTGTGCAGTTCCTTGTCTCTGGCATCACAAAGCTAGTTTTTCAGAAGGTCACAAAATACTGTGTTTGGTTTTTTGGTTTGTTTTTTTTTTTTTTTCTTTTTTTTCCCCCTGATGCCAAACAAGGCATGCAACTGGTACATCTCACATGGGACTGGCCTTAGAGGTTAGTCTGGTTAGAGCCTGTGTTGTGGAGGCATTCCCTCAGTGCTGGCCCTACGTGACAGTGGTGGTATCACCAGCAACTGTGGTACTTCTATGGGCTCTTTTATTGCCTTATACAATGAAGAGAAAATGTGTTCTGAGACAGAGAACAAAATGGCATAGAAAATATGCATTGTAGATCCTTTACACCTTATAAATTATTTTCTGGAGCTGGTTCTTAGGCTACTGTTATAGGGAGAAATATACCTGGCCAGAAAATATCCTTGGATCTTCGAGGCAAGTGGCATAGCATGGCTTGTGTCCCAGCAGCTGAATTCATTTTCTTTTCCCAAAACAAGGTGACTTCATTCACGCTGTCTGTTCGTAACAGTCCTCAACCTTGCACAGTCAAATGACCTGAGTTCAGACAACTGAGCCCTCTTCTAAGTGAGGCTGAGAACCAGCTGTTTCATTTCAGTATGGGCCCAAAGTCTCTCTCTGAGAAGAGTTATTATGGCTGATTGGAAAGCTTAGACCAGAAAGATTCAACCCAAGAGAATGTGAAAGCCATGCCATTCTCCTAACCAACCTTCTGCCCTAATTTCTGTGATGCAAATCCTTCTGTTTTCTGTGTGGATGCTGCACCACTGGTTTTTTGTTTGGTTTTTCTCTTGTTCTTCCTTCCTCTTTCTCACGTACTATGGAAACTGCAAAACTTGTCATGCTCCATAACCATCCCCTGCATGACTCCATCTCTGCCGAGAGAACAGGTTCTCTCTCTACACTTAGGGACTTGTCCTCTCTGTAGATACTCTGTGGTGTACAACAAAAAAGGATGTTTGTTAAGACCAGCCTTGCCAGTACAAGCATATGTGGAAAAATCCCCTCTAGATCTCCATCAGCAACTCACAATATTCCTGTTATCCCTGCTCAGCAGCACCAGGGAGGCAGAGGCCAGAATAGTGACAGGAAAGCATCGGGCCAATGAAACCTACATTAAGTAATTAGATTAAATGAAATATGAATGGTAGTATTGAAACCACAGGGAACCTTCTGCATAAGTCAAAAGAAAGTCACCACTAATGTGAAAGGTAACTCGGCTTCTCCACGAAAATAGATGGATTGGTTTATTTTTAAAGCAGCCTTGACAAAACTAATATATTGTAATCTCTAACTTCCAATGGCAACTGATTCCACCAACATGAAGCATAAGAACCCCCTAAAGGCACATCCCATCATGTTATATCTAACACATTGGGAGAAGCAATAAGCTGCGGTAGGCTGCAAAAGAAGATGAGTCTCATAAAGAAGAACAGCCAGCTGTGTAGTCACGTCTAATCCTTTCCCAGGCTGGAATCTAACCAGAGAGGAGCTCTTTGGCATTTGGATTTGAATAGGCTGTTCCCAAAAATGTGTGGCATGGTGTAAAGCACCTTAAAAAAAGGGCAAAAAGAGCTGTCATGTCTGAATGAAACATTTTACATTCGCAGTTTGACATTCAGTGTGGTCTGGCAGTATTTTAAAATGAAACAATATTTGACATGTGAAAGTTACCACTTTTCCACATATATGTAACTTAAGTTTTGTCTGTTAAGAAAAAATATTCATGTGATTCAGTAAAAATGCAGGGGTGTGTTTTATGTGAAGTGAGTATAATCTATACATGCAAAGATACAGAACTTTAAAAAATAAATAAGGTTAAAAAATTATAAAGTTAAAAAAATAAGGTTAAAAATTCAAACTAGTTACTGATTGGCAAACACCAAAATTTATATTGCTTATGTAATTTATTTCAGTTTTGTTCTGTATATATTTTGGTATGATAAAAACTTCAGTGATCTGATCTACAGGGCATAATGCACAGGGTGGTAAGTAGCCAGTGGATAACTTATTTGTCCTTCTCATATTCACCAGCATCTGGTGTCTGGTCTTATTTACCACACAGCAGTCAAACCCTGCTCTGAAAGTAAAGTTAATTACGCCATTGTGAGCTTCCATGTCTCACTTAACCATAGCATATCTGAATTTATCTCCCCAACATCCCTGTTATGTGGAAAGAAATTTTGCTTGGATTTGATGAATGAGGACCCAAAGTGCAGAGGTGTTACTGTCAAAACTGGTTGCTGACATTGGGTTGCCAAATTATGCATGCTTATGACCTTTTTTTTTTTTCAGAGAGCTGATCTAGATGATAGTCTGTGTGTTCAGAACAGATTTTAGCAGCAGATGTGCATGCCCAGAAGCTGTGGAGAACCTCAAAGTTTTGGATGGTTGCTTGCTCTGTGGGTGGGAGGCAAGGGAAGCATGGAAGAGGCATTCCCTTTGCCTGCATTTCCTGTGGGCTTGTGGGATGAGGACAGGAGCAACTGGATGGATCATGCTTCATGCAGTTGAGAAATCTAAAGAATTTTAAATTCCTGAAGATTTTAGAAGTATATATCCTTAAACTTACAGTGAGCATAGGCAAACATATCCTTGCATCTCAGCCTAATGTGGCTTTTAGACGAATGAAAAAAGACATTTTTTATGTCATTGACAGCATCAGTTCTGTTTGAAAAATGGTTAGGGTTTCTCAGCAAAGCATTTAAAGAATATTTTAATATGGGGAGCTGGGGGGGAGAAAGTACTGTTTCATCAATTTACTGAGCTTGCATCTCAATAAGGTGATCTATGGTAATCAACAAGCAAAGAATGACCCTCACTGAAAGGCAGGTAAAGATACACATGATGTTTCAAGTGTTTCTGGCAGCTAGTAATTCTGGGTAAGCTCATTCAAACGGTTATGTGCCCCCTTATGGCATCATCAATGAAGCTATTAAAGCTAAGGTTATTTGGAACAACGGATAGACTAGCACATTACAAACTTGCGAGAAGAAGAGAAGAAAATAAAATCCTAGTGTCAGCAAAACAGAGAGAAAAAGAAAGGAAAAAAAAAATGCCAAGATTTTGATGAAGCCAGTTCTTTCCTCCTGCTGTTCAGAGATAACCAGTGATCGAACATCTACAATAAACTGTGTGACAATGAAGATAAATCCTTGGGGAGCAGAAGCTCAAGCTTAAAATAAATGTAGGCAACTTCAGCATAAAAGGTGCGAACACTGTACTCTCTAATTATGGAATAAATGCATGCAAAATAAATGGTACTTAAATACATGGGTCACAGTCTTCAACAGCTGTTGTAACAGAATTTTGAGCTTTATATTACTCAATTCTGTGATAAAACTCTAATTCTATCATTTGCTTGTTGTGCAGCTCTTCAGGAGCCGTTTGAACTTCTCATGGCTTAATTCACTGTCTTCAAAATGCCTATAAGGACTCTTAAACTATCTCTTACATTAGCCACCTGAAACCCAAAACACAGCAAAATTCCTCTGGGATGAAAGCCTGAGAATGTCACTCGTTGGATCCAGCAAAATTTTCATTAACATCTCATTGCCCCCGGTTGGAGTGTGGAGGAGACCTTCTGACCTCTGCTGAAACAGAGGCTATCATTTATGGGTTTAAGAACTTTGCCTCTTCTTTGCAAACTCCTTTGACTGTGAAAATAATTGAATTTATAGCTTTTCCTTATGCTGTGTTTTTCTTTATTCTGGGTCGAGCAGTACTTCAGAGTAGAAAAGATCGTGTAATCTCTGACTCGCTCAGGCCTGCATAGCATCTTGTAAGAGCAACGTGTAAGGGTAAAGAGTAGAAAAAAAAATTCTTTTAAATAAGAAAGCATACAAACTTCACAAGAAGTGAAAGTGGAAAATGATCTACAAGGCCATCATGCTGCCACAGTTACTCCGCATGATGCTGCAGAGAGAGGCTCCTGTCTGACTGAGGTGCTATTCCTAAGCATGTAGTTTTGCTAGAAATGCAGCTGGCTGCAGGATTTTCACCTCTTCCCTTTTCTAAAACATTATCGATTTACATGTCAGCTTTTATTGTTACTTTTCAGCCTATAACCCTCTTTCTCAAGTTAGACTGGAAACAGAGAAGGGCATCATTGAGCCGTGATGCAGATAATCAGAATAAAATGCAGGCTGATCTAAATATTAGATGAAAACACTTCCTTCCCCACCCTGACTGAAATATGATTTCACACTAATCTGTAATTCCCAAAGCTGGCTTTTAAAACTGTTAACACTGAAGGTGCAATGTCCTTTTAAATTTCTTTTGAATGTTTTTGCATTAAGAGGGATAACATTATTGTCTACACCTCTCTCCAGTTGCTCTGCCCAGACACGAATGGCATTACAGGGCAGTGGGTTTCACAGTCCAGATGTAGGTGTACAGTGTGGGATTCATCACTCATTTCGAACACAGCTTTTCAGTACAATAAAATTCATTTCTATTAAAGTCTGTATTAATTCTAAGTTAACTTTCATAAAACGTGATTATTTTACATGCTTTTAACTACATTACTGTGTCATCGAATTTGCATAATAAACCTCCCAGTCTTTTTCTCTTGCTTGGGAGAGTATTTTCCTCTTAGCAGTCATTCCGTCACTGCGTCTCTTGATCTCATTCTGTTTTGCACCCTGAATGATCAACCTGCCACCTCTAATTTTACTTTTGCCAGATGTTGCAAATTCTTACCATATTCAAGAATCACTTGGGAAAATTAAAGACATTACGTTTGTTGTCCTTGTTTTGACGTTTGTCCACCTACTTTGGTGTAAAGAGGAAGAGTGATTTGAACTTCTAAAGATTAAATCTGTCATTTGGGCTAGAAGATCATTATAGGTCCCTTCCTACTGATCTATTCTATTCTATTCTATTCTATTCTATTCTATTCTATTCTATTCTATTCTATTCTATTCTATTCTATTCTATTCTATTCTATTCATTTTCTTTCTGTATGTCATATCTTAATAAGTAAAATTACTCTCAGTATTGGTCTGTCCTCACAAATAAATGTTTTGAGGTTTTTACTGATGTAGAATTGCAAAGCAGTCATTAAATGGCTGATTTTCTTTCTTAATTTTAAACAAATGAAAGTCATTTCTCCTACTTATACTTATCTGTGCAGTTTAGTTTCAACAACAGTAACCAATGGCACAGTTGCTTCCTTTCCCCTTAACAATTTGTAATGCTCCAATGCCTCAAGTGGTTAGGACCACAGCTTCAGCTGTTTTGTAATGCTGTGGAGTAATTTGTGGCCATTCATCATTTCTGGACAGCTTTTTAACTGTGTAAAATAAAGTATTCAAAAGCAATTCTGCAGCCTTCATATCTCAGGGAAGTTTGCATAGGTCTGTACTTACTCCTTTGGGTGCCAAAGTACCTTTGAAAACTTTACCTTAGCAGGATTTCGATTGGAATCGATGAGTTGGCTGGTACATAGCTTCATGGCTGAATGCTCATAACATATCAAGACAACTTCAAGAGCCTTAGCGCTGAAAAAAAAAAAAAAAGGAAAGCAATTAGATGAAGAGATTTTCATAGCTTTGCCATTAACACAACCTCTCCTATTCTTAGTACATTTTTATTTTGCACAGTGAGTCACACAAACGCAGTGAGAAACAACAAAGGGGACGTCAAGTTCCATTACTGTAGTAAGATGGTGGATGACAAGGGCATTTGGTTGATAGAACAGTACAGAAAATTGCACTTTGTCTAGCAATTAAGGGAACAAAATGGAAAAAAAAATGTCATTGTGTTATTTCTGTTTAACTTCAAAAAATACATATGATTTCTGCCTGGGGAAGTTCTGTAGGTGGCTGTCTGCCTTCTAGTCCTGCTTAAGCAACATTTTATGTTCAAAGTGGAGGAGTAAACCAGGGGATGAAATATTCATCTGACTGAATTTGTGTCTTTTTTGGTTTTGCTGTTTAAAAAGAAGTAGTCCCATTGCTGACTATTTTCAGTTTAGGAGTTGATGTAACCACTCATGATAGGATATTGTTTCTTAATGAACTTTGGTGTTTGGCACCAGAAGGACTGAGCAATGCTTCAGCCACAGTAAACCCAAGCCCTCTATTTTTTTTTTTTTCAGAGATGAAATCAAAAGCCAAACTTCTTTGCTTCTTTTAAAACACAAAAAAACCCCACAGATCCCTGTCCTGTAGTCCGTTAAGGCTGATCACTGTACTTGCAGCTGCCAGAATAGGAATTCAAAAGGTACTATTTTTTTAACACGACATTTTCACAAGTTCACTGACCCAGTAGCCAAAAAGAAACCTGAATGAGTTATCACAAACAGTTTAATTTCAAGCTGTAATTAAAGTTTTGGGAGTTCTTTCCTTCTTCTTACTTCTCATTTTGAAAAACACAGCTTCCTTCTCTGGACAGAACACAAACCAAATCAGTGTGATTTAATATTAAAATCCAATGAGTTTTCATTTATATTCACAAATGGAGTGGAATTTAAAGCAGGTCTTGGCCACTCTGTACCAAGGTAGAGGTCGTATGGACCATGCAGTCTGCTGTGATGAAGCTACACAAAGTAATAACAGCAGCAGAACTGGGTGAACTGGGACACAAATTACATAGATTTTACATTTCTCATATTTTCTTAGGTGTCTAATTACACTATTAAAATGTTCAACATTATTAATCATTTTGAATGACTTTATATCTGACAAGACACTGCTAAAAGAGAAAGTACAATAGACACATTATTCTCTCCTTCTTCCAATTATTTTATGAAGAGGAAAGCACCCCACAATTTGTACTTATTTTAAAACCATAAGCATTCTCAAGAAGACCCTGGGAGTAACAAAATATCCTCATCCAGCAGGATTTTTGATATTTTCTAGTTAAGATAAGAGACGTTTTCAGTCCCTTACATCCTGAGGAATGTGCGCTTGAGGATCTGTTTCAAAAGATTTATGAAGTAATTACTCCAGCTCTTCATCCTCTACTTTTCATCTGAATATTTCTGCCCCCATATAGATTTTGCATTACTGTCCTCAGCTCAGTATCTTCTCATGCTTATCTCAAATTATTAGCTGGAAATGACTGCAGTGGCATACACTATTTCCCCTAAATCAGTTTTGGGGGCAGTAACTCTTGGCAGAACATCACTAAAACCCTTCTATCACTATAAGCGTGCCCTATTGTAAAATGTTGAAGTGAGACCTGGACTCTCCAGTTTCAGCTTTGTCACTCCAGCTTCCATGTGTTCCTTCTGGATCTACACAATGTGTTTTGTAGCCCAGCTCATCCCTAAACCAAGAGTAGTAGATTGGAAGTTATATTTCTCAGAGATACAACAATAGTCAGACTTCCCTCTTACCAGTTAAGACCAGCAAGCCATGGCTCACATAAATGGTAGAACTTAATATATACTTAGCGTTCATGGGCTAAAAAATACATGGGCTATCAATGCTTCATGTCACAGCATAAGCAGTGCAGGAAAGCATGTGAAAGTACTAAAAAATGCCTATCAAATGAACTGTCAACTCCACAAAGCCGCTTCTAGCATGTTACACCAGAGCCCATGACAGATGTTTCTGTTTCAAGCTGTCTCTTCTGAGGTCTCTTACTCAAATATGATATGAAGGTAATACAGTAGAAGGCTTTCAAATGCAAATATGAGGAGGGAAATGGCATATGGCAGGAGATGGATGTGCTGGTGAAGGAATATTTAGCTTTTCTGCTGTAGAACGTTTCATGAATATGTCAAAATGTGATGTTCTGGTGATATTGGTGAAGGTAGCCAATGCAGTTATGAATTCTTCAAGGGATAAGTTACTTCAACAAAATGTCCTTTTATTTATTTTTTTTATTATTATTATCAAGAAGTGTGGTTTTACAGGGTTTGGAAATCACTCTATTCGGTTTAGAAATAAGCTCTACAAAGGAAAGTTAATTCTTCCACTGTCAGTGCTTTAAAATGAAGAGAAAAACATCAGGGAAAAGTATGGCATTACTAGGAATTTCTGTCCTTCTGATTGTGAAGTTTGAAAAATGAGAAGCCGTCAAGTTACACAAACTTGTTATGCATTTCCAGAGCTGATTAGTATATATTGGAGGGGAGAAAATTACACCAACTTCCAAACAGAAATTGTAATTGTCACCCTTCCGGTTTCTGGGCATTATGTGCTCATTAACATCAGGGAAGAATTTCTGCCACCTTGATCTCCGGATGGGGAAAGAAAGGGAAGTCTATCTCCCTTTTCTTCTTCATGTCCTTCCTTAAAGTATCCTCTGTAATGCCTATTGAAAAAAACAAAATAGCCCAAGATAAATAATTCTATTTAGCTGTATTTTAAATGTTTTAAACTGTACGAATAGTGAATCAGAATTGCTTGGGTTTCCAAAACATCTATTTCAGTTTTATGTAAGGGCTTATATTATAGCCTTTGTATGGTTTTCTGGACTATACATTGGAGATCTACCTATGTTTTTGATGTGGCCTATTCTTTCTTGTTAGGTTTGCAATGTGGTCTTTTTCCACTATATTGAAGATGACTCAATCCTGGAGTATATAATTTTGTCACTGAGCTGTGCAGAGCACTGTCATATATTCAGTGAGAATATGTGTGACATATACTCTAACATTGTAATCCCAAATTATCTCATCCCATGTTGCAGAATTTTGCTTCAATGGGATTTTTATGCCATATAGTCACCAACCTTTAATATCTATGAAATTTATAAAAAATAAGAATATAAAGGTATATGTGAAGATTAGTGTGTCATTTGAATATTACTCTGCCATCTTGTATGTTTTTTTCAGAGAGGGCAACGCTAAACATTGAACACATTTTTTGAGCAATATTCCAAACATCTTGATTACTTGAAGGTTTATTAGCTGCACTTTGCCTTCAAAACATGTGTGGTAGTAACTACACTTACTTGAAATATTTTTTGTTTTGTTTTATTTTGGTTTTTTTCTATCTAAAAGTGTTCATATTTAGTAAGTAAATGCAACGATATATGCAAAGAATATCTGCATGCATTCCAGCTACTCTTTTGCAGGCGTAAAACTTTCTCTCCTTCAAATAATAGGATGGTCTCCATGTGTTTGTGTTATTGGGTTTCTGTTATATTTCTCTCCAGCTATATATAAGTATAATACTTCTGCAAAATACAGCTCTGAGAGTACCCGAAGAGATCTGGATATTTGTTATAATGTAACTGTTGAAATGATGAAATACCAGAAATTTGGGATTTCTTTTTTCCGTATTTTCCTTTGGCCTCCAACCAATTTTGGAGACAGAAAGAGAAATACTACCATAATAATTAAATAAAATCTTTACATAAGCAGAAAGAGGGAGTTTTCATCAAAAACAATCAGACAGCTTACAAGTCATTAAAAAGGTTATTACAGTTGAAAGTAAAGGAAATCTCTGTTTCTGTTTTCCTCAAGCATTTCTTCCTCCAAGGGCAAATACTTTGTGTCAGCATTTTGAAACATATTCATGATACATTATTTAAGTTTATCATTGTTACCTTCAATTCATATTTTACTCACAGAAGAAATGTAAAATGAGGCACATGAAAACTTTTGCCTTTGAATAAAGTGTTGCTGATTTGAAATGGTTGAAAGACATGCATTTAGAGGAAGTACTTTATCAAGATCTAAATTTAAAAGGCCAAATTAATCCTACTTGTAATTCAGTCAAGGCTTAGACTCTGTAACAACTGCTGCATTGCATTTCTCTTGGATGGATGGATAGATGGATGGATGGGAGGATATGACCCAAGATTTTTTATTTATGATGCCTCTGTACTGACTTTTAAACATTGCTATAAAACAACAGAAGTAATTTCAAGCACAGTAGAAAGCAAATATTGGAATCCCTAGACCTGATTCTCATTAACTTTAATACCATTTTACACCACTCTTGCAGTGCATTGGGGCCATAAACTGAATTACATTAAGCGTAAAATGTTTCTAGTGTGAGAACCAAACCTTCTGTATTTACAGCACTCTTACAATCAGCCTCAGAGAGATGGTACAACACTTCCCGCAACTGTAGAATCATTGTAGAATCACAGAATAGTTTGGGTTGGAAGGTGCCTTTAAAGATCATCCATGGGCAGGGACATCTTCAACTAGATCAGGTTGCTCAGAGCCCCGTCCAACCTGAGCTGGAATGTTTCCAGGGATGGGGCATCTACCACCTCTCTGGGCAACCTGGGCCAGTGTTTCACCACACCCAGTGTAAAAAATGTCTTCCTTCTATCTAGCCTAAATCTCACCTCTCAGTTTAAAACTATTACTCCTTGTCCTATCACAACAGGCCCTGCTAAAAAGCCTGTCCTCATCTTTCCTGTAGGCCCCCTTTAACCAATAATGCTCACTTTCCCAGTTCTAATAGAGGTTTAATCACAGCTCCTTTCTGTGTCNAAGAAAGAAAGAAAGAAAGAAAGAAAGAAAGAAAGAAAAAGAAAGAAAAAAAAAATGCATTTCTAAGGCAAGAAAGCAAAAGCATTGCTGGAATTGTGTTATTGGCTCAAGCCCCACACCGGACTTAAGGATGTCCTATTCCTATTTACAGTTGATCCATGAGAATTTCTTCTCAATTATTGAGTGCAACCTAATCAAAACAGAACTGGTCAAACAGGCCATTCCGGGACATACCTCTCTGCTGTTGCCTTCCATGTGTGGGCAGAGAAACTAAATCACACACAGAGAAATGACTAAAAGAAGAGTGCATTTTATGTCATTGAGCAAATTCACAACATAATCTCTGCTTTTATATCATCATTGTTTTTTAGGAAATTCCAGAAGCAATGTACAACATGTTATATTTCAGTATTTCCTTTTATCTGGAGAATGCAATGATTTCTCAAGCTATTAGCAAAGTCAAATCTCAGGCAAAGTAATAGATCCAGAGTGGGGCGAAGGAAGGTGGAAAATAGTAGTCAAATGTGCTATTATATATCAGTGCTATACCTTTCAGAAGCTGGTGTTGTAAGTTTAACAGAAAATCATGAATGTTTGGGAGAGAAACTCTAGATTAGTCATGAAAACAAATAAATGAAATAAAACAAAGCAAAACAAAAAAAAAATAGGTAGCTCCAGCCAAAAAGCTTCAAGGTGTTAGGTAAAAATAATTTTAATATAAGAATTCATAATGATCTAAAGATAACATTTGATAAAATCTCTAGCTTGACCTACTGGGTCCATTAAAAGACTTAGAATCATAAAATCATAGAATCATTTAGGTTGGAAGGGACCTTTAAGATCATCTAGTCCAACCAGTAGCCTAACCCTACCAAGTCATCACTGATCCATGTCCCTCAACACCATGTCTACCCATCTTTCAAAAACCTCCAGGGATGGCGACTCAATCACTTCCCTGGGCAGCCAGTTCAACAATCCTTTTCATGAATAAACGTTTCCAAATATCCAGTCTAAACCTCCCCTGGCACAACTTGAGGTCATTTTATCTTGTCCTACCATCTGTTACTTGGGAGAAGAGACTGATACACTCTTGCAAGGCAAGAGCCATGAATAGGCCTAATTTGCCCACACACTCATGCAAATCTGACCTAGATCTACAGATATTTTGGGAAATAAAATTTGAAATAAACAGAGACATCTTAATACATTTCCTTTTATTATATCTTGAAGTTAAAATTCAATAGAATCCAATATGAAAGTTGTGCTTTGTTGGAAACATCCAGCTTTGCCTTTTTAAAATATTGAACTATTGCAGAGAGTAATGAATAATAATGCAAAAAAAAAACAAACCAAAAAAACCAAGCCACCCTGCATTAATTATACTTTTTTGCCTAAGAAATTCAGATGAAGGATGAAAATAACAAGAGAGATCTCAATAAAAGAATTACTGCTTTGAGAAAACATTCATAGGACATTTTTTTTATGGTACACAGATGGACATCAGAAGCTGGAACAAATAGTAGAAAATCACTGATTCAGTAAATATTTAATGCATTTTGTGCATTCACAGTTTCTATAGATCGAGAAATGCATTTTGTGTATTCACAGTTTCCATAGAACAAGATAATACACACTGTATTTTCTCAATAGTGCATATAGCATACTTTACATGTTTGTATCCTTGCAGCAAGGATATCTGAGCTGCTGTAGATGCATAACCCTAAGTGATACATACCAGAATCGGTACAGTGATGTTAGCAGAGCAAATTATCTAGGGTGCCGTGCTGGGTGATACAGCCACACTGCTTCTAATCCCAAATGGCCTCCGTTCAGCGCAAAACCCAGTGGCTCTACATGCTCTGCTTTCACATTGCCCTAGAAAGAGGCAGTCCCTAGAGGACAAAAGGTTGCCACCATATTCCTACAGGCCTTTTCATATAATTAAACTTTCCCCTGAGAAATGAGAAACAAATGCATATGGTGAAAGGATTGCTATTTATGGAAGAACTGTAAGGCAAAGATGGGAAGGAGTGACAGTTATCATGTAGCCTTTTGGCTCAGGCACCAATGCCATGACCATCTTAAATCCTTGACACTTATTCCAGAAGAGGAGACGGCAGCCATACAAAAAACATTGGAAAACATTAAACTATTTATCAACCGTAATGTAAATGGAGCCATATTACTTTAGCTCTGTGGTCCCTCTGACTGTTAGCCTTATTTTGGGAATGCAATATGTGTCACTAAAACTGCAGTCTTACCAGATCAGGACCTGCCTGAAAGTTAGATATTCCAATAAAGTCTTTCTTTTCTGACTCTACTTAGAGTCTATATTTACCATGTGTCCTCTGCAATTTGCTCCAGCACTAACTTTCTCTTCTGAGGTCTTCTAGTCATTTTTTGATACAGCCCAAGCTTGATGAGATTGTAATATGTGCTTTGAGCGCTACTCTGGAGAGGGAAGGTAGAGCAGGAGAAACACTATAAAAACTTGAATCTTACTCCAAAACTCATGTAACTGTTGGTTGGGCCAGCAACCTCTGAAATCAGTAGTGGTATTTCTGCTATAAGGACAACCCCTGACATAGTTACTTTGCTGTGAAAAGGTTTGTGATTAGTGAGTCTGAGTCCAAGGGTCTGGAAACAACAGAAGTTCTTTCTAGAGAAGAAACAAGACATCCAGCTGTTTTGAGCGAACGAGTTCATTAAGAATTCATCCTTTGAACTTTGTCTTTCTTTCTTGATTCTCTTTCTCTATGTTTTCTTTCATTCTCCCCTCTGCTCCAACCCTAGTATCTAGCATGCATCCATCTGTTAAAATATAAAAAGGGGTCCCTCTGCTACTATCTATTAAAGTGCCATATGGCTGAGGTATAGCCTTAGGTGGTGAGCATCAGAGTACATCTCTGAGTGAATAGCAATTTCTGCATTTGAGTTTTAATTACGTAAGTGCTTTTTAAGTAGCATTACAGTTTCTCCTTAAATATTTACTATTCCTCAGGAAAAAAGAAAAAAAAAAAAAAAGAAAAAAGAAAAAAGATGAAGCTGGTCTAAAATACAGCCTGACATGTGTCGATGAGTGTTCCCATCCTTCTCATAGTGTTTCACATCTCCTTCATCTTTACTGTTGAGAATAACAGGCAAAGTGGTCTCCTGAGGGTGCGTGATCCCCTCCCACCCAGACTGCCCAGCTTTCCTACTTCGTTTTTGCTGCTATGGATCTACCCATATACCCTGGGCTACACAGCATCATCTGTTAGAGAGAAAGAAGGAGTCATTTACTTCAAGATGCAGCTGCAATATAGCAGGAGGAAGAGCTAAAGAAATTGTGTGCTTTAGATGTCACTTATAAGCGAAGAACTGGGATATCACGCTGTAGAAATCTACTACCTCCAAACAAGGAGTCCCAAACTAGGAATCCGGTGCAAAGAAGACAAAAGACCACTTGGCAAAATCCAATTTGAGATTATTCTGATCCTCCCAACTGCAGGTCAAGAAAAGAACAGAGAAATGACAATAGATATTACAGATTTGGTATTTCGTTGCTTGTTTGCTTGCTTTTTCAGTGCCGCTGTCATTCTTGTCAAGGGTGAATTTCACTATCTAGGAGAGGTGCGTGTGAGGATGTACAGGCTTCTGGCCAGTCACACTAAATATGATGTTTAGTAACACCATTCTGAAAAAGGCAGTGGGCAGTGCCAAAATTCATTGTTAATTGTTGTTGTCTAGGAGTTATTGGTTGTGCTGGATGGAGAAGGCTGTGCAGTAACTTCCACAGTAATTCTGCTTTTCAAATAACTCTAGAGACATAAAGGTAACTCAAAAATCTCTTTCCGTTCAATAGTTTCATAGTAATTCCCTGCAGTTTACTATCTTGTATTTTGTCTAGACTATTTTCTCACTTTTATGTGAAGTGTGTCAAAGACCTCAGTCACTGTGGTATCCAAGATCTGTTAAAAATACCTTAATGGATATCCTTTTTAAATTCATCAGCCTTTTGTTTAACAGACTTTAGATGTAAAAAGGCTTCTTTGATACCCAAAGGTTCTCTCTCTATATCTTCTGGAGCCCTTAAATACTTCATCTCCAGTTTTTTGTCTGTTAATCCCTTATAGCACTACATGCTAAAGAGTAAGTAAAATCTTCATCATTTCTGTTCACATAAATGGAACCAGAGGCACAACGCAGAATATATAATGGATAACTGGCTCTTCATTGACTACTCATGATTATCTTCACTCCCCAACAAACTCCTGTTTCTTTTCAAAAGAAAATGAAGACACTTCTGGAAATATACATAATACACAATAGTGATAATAAACAGAGAGGGGTTGAATAGATGCAGCACCCTGATAAATCTGACAGAGCTGATTTTGAGGATGTAAGGGCACCCACTCGTGCTGGTACAAAAGGTATGTTTCACACATTTACTGCCTCCAGCAGCCCCCATAAGCAGGCACCAGGGAAGACTATTAAGAAATTATTTGCTTAAAATATTCCCTCAGACATTTTCCAAGCCTGATTATTTCCTTCTCAGGGACTTCTGACACCACTGTTTGCTTAGTAACTCAGAGATATTTCTTTGAAATATTTTTTTTTTCATTCTTCCCTTCAATTTGTGGATTTTTTTTTAATTATTTTTTTTTAAATTTTGTGTTAGGATTGCAGGAGAACATACATATTAGAGAAGAGGGTTGCTTTTCTGCATATGAAGAACGTTATGGGGAAAACAAGACAGAAGTCGTATCCATGCAGTAACTAAAGAATTTATGAGGATTTCATTAGGTGGCTCTCAGTAGTATCTAACTTGGGAGTTGATACTTATCCATATATCCAATAATACTGCCCAAGGAAATTGGGATAATCTAGTCTCCATATGAAAATGAGAAAAATCTGTGTGTACATTATGAAAAAAGAAGAAAGGGGGGAAAAAGGGGAAAAGCAAATGTTACCACTTCCAGGGCACATTTCTATGAAGACGGGTCTTTTTGCCTTGTGCTGGTGGTTGCAATACTAGTCTGTCTGGTCAATGAAGATTTATTTATAGAGAAATTATATAAGGCAAAGCATTAAGAGTTGTGGACAGAACAAGATAATGAAAAAATATATTTATTTCAGAAGTACTATATATAAAAAGCCGAGTGGTATTAATTTCACCGAAGTTTAGACAAATAATCTGAATTAGTGACCCAATGCACCTTTTCAGGCTGATGTATAGATAGACACATGTTAAATGGCAATTCTTCTGAGTTGTTGAATAGTTTAGTTAAAAGTGAGCTGGACTGTCCTCCAGAAGTACTTGTATCTCTCCATCTTCTAAAGGGAAATGAGGGTGACTTCTGTTCATCTGGAATATTTGTACGCAGATGAAAAGAACGTCATCCGTAGTGTTCCATATTTTCTTGTCTAGGCCAGTAGAAGAGACAAACCTGCAAGAGACAGGATATTTCACTAGCTTACATTGGAAAGATGGTAGGAAAGGTCAAAGGGAAAGTCAACTCAGTTATTCTTACCGTCATTTATTTGTTTCTTTATATTTATGGCCAACCAAGGGCCAGGCAAGGGGTGTTCAAAAGGCTTATCAGGGTTATCTATAAATACTGAGGTGAATTCCCTGGCATCTCTGTATTCTCCTTCCACCAGCCTTTGCTCTGATGCAGCAACTGCTCTAGTCTCTTTGGTGTCTTCTCTAATATCTCCTTTCTGATGGGATTAGTTTTTGCATTAATCTAGTACTTATTGCTAGAGTGTAAGCAAAGCAACCATATGAAACATACTTCCATTCACTGCTTCAGCCCTTGCACTATCTGTATGAATACATCAACATACAGATGTAAAACCAGCATCACCCGGAGTTAATAACAGCTAGTGTTCAGATGGATGCAAAAAAAATGCATTATATTAACATCTATGGAATTTATTAGTTTTGTTTTTTAATTAGTTCTCTGTGCAGCGATTTATTTCCAGTGAGACTTTTAATGAAAACATAATAAGTGGCAGTTCTAATTCTAGCACTAGGAGTTTTATCCACCCCATGTCTGTCCTCATTGGCTAAAATAATTCCTGCTCCCTTTGTAGCTAAAGAGTCTTTTAAAAATAAATAAATACATAAATCTGAGGTAGATTAAATGCAGTTCATTGCATTTAAATATGCAGGGCTGCTGCACTGGATTATCCGTTAGTGTGTAAGACAGCATCACTGCTATGCAATGTACACAGTGTCCCGCTGTGTTTTTCTTTCCTGACAGATGAGCATTTCAGCTCTCATTTTCTCTAGTTCCGCACAAACTGTGTTATTCTTCCACTAGTTACCTTTAAGCAAAACATGGAGCATACAGTTCCTGCTCCCTTACCTGAAATAGATGGAGTTTAATGCTAACCATGTTGTCTGTCTTCTGTGGACTTTTTTAGGGTTTATCAGCTCCATTTCCACTAACACATGAATGAGAATTTAAGGGTTTCTGTCTCTTTTTACAGCCCTGATTTGCTTGCTCTGTAGTTAAATGCTGCTGCAAGGTAAAAGCCTGGTATTTCCCCATGGCTCTTGGCAGATTCTCAGAGATGGTGAAATAATAATGATGCGCTGAATGGGTACTGAGTGATTTGCGCACTAGGCAGCCTTGGTTACGTACTCTAGTGCTTAAGCATCCATCTCCTTGAAACTGTCTTTACCTGCAACCAGATATATTGTAATCTGAGTCAGCATTTTTCTTCCTGATAGTTAATCCAAGCTGAAAGTCAAATGCCAGTAATTCTGCATGTTCCCAAAAAAACCATAAGATTTGCCACGTTGGTGCAAACTGATGAGTCGCCAGGTCTTCTATCTAATCTCTATCAGTCTCAGCACATGATATCTTATCTGGCCAGTGTTTTATGTCTCACATTTCGATGTTATCCCAAGTGCTTCTCAGAATAATTCAGCATATTCATATAATTGTTTTTCTCTCTCCTTCATCCCTCAACACAGCAGGAGTTGCCAAATGTGGATCTGGGAGCCCTGTCTTTCTAGGGAAAGATAGACAGTGACTGCACAGACCAAGAGATATGGCCTGTTTCAAGGCAAGTTGACTCTAGTTAGTTATCCATGAAGTTTAGGGGATGGAGATGTGTATTGTCTGGCTCAAACATTAACTTGCACCTGAAGACACAGGGGTTAAGGCATATTTTAAAAAAAAATAATGTTCAGATTGCTTTGGAGCACTCTGAAGGTGAGGTAAGAGGGAGGAAAATAGGCTGTGTAAGTGATGGTGCCTCTATCTTTTCAGATAACATCTTCAAATTGCCTCCATTAATGTAGAAGTCTGATTAAAGAGGAGCAGCGGGAGCAATGTCCCTGCTGTTCTTTGCTATCAGGCTTTGCCTGACGACCATACCACTTGCAAAAGGGTGAAAAAAATCATTCACCTTTTTATTCTGAGTGGCAACAGGAAGAAACATCCTGTCCTGAAATGCCAGCAAATGTATCATCTCTGTGCTATGTTCTCCTTTTCATCTTTCTCACAAGAAACAGGATTTCTCACTATTAACCTAACAATGTCTCCACTCCCAAAGCTCTTCAAATTGCTTTTTAAAAATAGAGAAATGCGAGAAAAAGGCTACTTCTTGTAGCTGAACAAAGTTAATGCAGCCTTAAGTGCAAAGTGAGCTCATGAATTGAGAAAGACCAATGTTATTTTCTTGGTCATTCAGTGCCATCTGTTTAATGTCACTTAGATTTAGATCACGCATTGCTGGCAATTTTAACCTTTTTTCAAGGCAAGAAAATGAAGTCATAACCCTTCTGCACCTTGAGTCTTACTCTTCCGCATTTCATTCTTCTGAAGTGGATGGTTCCAGGAGAGTTTCTTTAGTTTGTTATTGGAATGTATGAAGGAAAGTGGATGGGGGTTTTTTTGAGAATTAGGATGACAATGCTTCTATATGAAAATATGAAGAGAAAATGAATACACTTTTTTTGGAGGAAGCATCTTGTGTGAGTTTTGAAGAAGTAAGACCTTATTTTGAGGCGGTTTTGGTTCCTTCTCTCTCCTGATTTGCTTTAGTATAGGCATGAAGGAGTTCTACCTTTAAGCTCACCTTGTTCGCAGAATGGGATTGCTTCTTTATGTATTTCTATATGCCAGCTTTGGACATGTCTTAATTTTCCCTACCTTTTCTTTTGCAAGTGGTCTGAAAAGCCGTCGCACTGTGTGGGTGTCTTGGTGAACCCTAGGCTGAGACAACACACATGGGGACAACCCATACATAAGGTGGTGAAGAATCTGCAGTGAGATCAGCATTAATAGTCGATGGCCAAAAGCGGGTGGTATAGAAAAATGGGCAGAGGCGTCGAAGCTCTATGGACAAAAACAACTGGCCAGAGAGAAAGCTAGCAGAACGTCGTTGAGTTTTTGGTGCACATATTTGGTATCAGATAATCTAAAAATCCTTATATAGGTAATCTTGCTGCTTGTACAGCAGCTCTTGTTTTCTAGAGGTTAGGCAAAATTCCATTAGCTTGTAAGCTTGTGCTTCAGGTTTGTACTGGGGATTTCTGAAAGAATTTACTGGAAAAACTTGTCAGAACACAATTTTTACACTTCACACAACTTTGAAATAATGCATTCAGAGCTTATGTCAACCATATGACTCAAATAATAAGAAGTTATTAGAGGCTGAAAAGGAACTATGTCTTGGATTAAACAGTTTCATGTTAAAGAACTGTGTAATGACTTTTCAATCATACACAACTCTTGCCATGCACAGTGGCCCCAAGGGGAGAAGGAATGATGTCAGTTCATTCATAAATAGGAGATTTTCCTCTTGTTTTATTGTGATAACACAGTGCTGGGATTTGCTGTTCCCTTGCCATTAAATCAGAGTAGAGCTTATGGTGTCATTATCTGATGTTACACATATTCAACATCAGATAATTTAAAAGTCCTTCTACAGGTAGTCTTGCTACTTCTATAGAAGCTTTTGTTTTTAATAAGTCGGGGAAAATTACTTTTACCCCTTCCCTCTTCCCATCTCATTCATTTTGTATTACCTCCCAAGTTCTGGACATTCCACATTTGTGAAATGGATTTTCTCATGATCCCCAAAGTTCGGCTACCAATATTCAGTTCTGAAATGTGATATCATTTATTATATTCCTTGCCATAATTATGTCATACTCTGCATTTTTGGTTCCTACGTGCAGATTCTGACACTGCTCTAGACCTTTTATATAAGTCTACATGACCTTATCAGTTGCTTGTTTCTTAAAAACTTTGCCAAGTACTGTGACACTGATGTTGATAAGACAAATCTTTAAAGCTCAGACATAGAAAAGGATGGGGGTAAATTCTTACTGGGCACATGCCAATATTCTAGCATGACGATGGAAAATGTTTGGGATGTCTTTTAGGGCACTGAATCCCAAGGGGCTGACTTGCAGAGACAACTCATCATTTTGGGACCACCAAACAGTGTCTGTAGTACAGGCTTGGGATTTGTTGTTGTTGTTGGGATTTTTTTTTGCTTTGTTTTTGTTTTGTTACCAATATCATCTCATTTCTTGATTTACTTTTCCTTTAGAATCAACTCAGATTATCCGTAAAATATACCTATGTACTATTGGTGGTTCCTGAAAGATGCCTATGTACTTGCATTAATATTTGTTTATGAAACTCCTGTGTTACCAATGATCTGCATCTGCCAGATTTGAAGACATTGATATCAGGGACAGAAATCCTCTAAACTTCCAAAGGATAACGATTTCTACTGGGCATATTTCTAAATTGATAAAGAAATTATTTCAGTGAGATTGAATCAGAGGTGGTTTCTGGGCATCATTGATGCAGTTAGGAGAATTCACAGAAAAAATAAATTACTAAGTGAATATGAAGCAATATTGCACGGGCATATCATCACCCTGCTCTCTCATTTTTTCTGACAGAAGACTCTTGGGTTATTAGGTCTGTCCTGTTTTAAGAAGCTGCTGTTAACATTCTAGTATAAGCAGAAATGTTCAGTGTGACTGAGTAAGAGCAGGAGCTTTTCTGCTGTGGACAGTTGTGCACTAGAGAAATGTTTGAAATATCTATAATGAAAAGCGGGTATAATTTAGTTCCCTTGAAAATTAGTGGGATAGCGTATTTAAGGAATAACTTTAACTGAAAAAAACCAGGCTTTGCTGAAGGCAAAATCTCATCGTCATATAGTACCTTTGGACAAAGGCCCAGATAAAGACTTAAGTCTGGAAGGTTCACAATGTCAGTAATGCAATTCTCGGACTAATCTGGTATCTGATTAGTTTCATCTTCAAAGAGGCAGGAAACACCACAGATTTTCTTAGTATTGTGACTTTTATCTTCTTTTCCATGTCTTTTTTTTTTTTTTCCCCTTTTTTTCCTATCCTGAAAAAGCATTGCTAAGAATTTATGTATATAACAGAGTAATTGTATCAGGCTCAGGTTGAAAACATCAGCAGGGTGATCAGAAATGGAAAACACGGGTCCTCAGAGACCATTCTCCACCATCACAGGTGGAAGGAGTCCAGTTTAAATGAGCTAAGTTGTGTATTGCACCCCAACTGTAGAGGAAGGTTATCTGAAGTAGGGGTAAATTCGATCTTGGTGCTCAAAGCTTGTAATCTGTTGAATCATTTAAGCAAAGTATATCTACCACATTGTATTGGGTTTGTGTGGCAAGGTTTTAGTGGCAGGGGGGCTACAAGGGTGGCTTCTGTGAGAAGATGCCAAAAGCTTACCCTGTGTCTGACAAAGCCAATGCCAGCTTTCTCCAAGATGGATCCACCAAGGCTAAGGCCGAGCCCATCAGTGACGGTGGTAGCACTTTGTGCTAACACATTTAAGAAGGGGAAAAAACTGCTGCACAACAGCTGCTTGCGTGTCCATGTTATCAGTCCTCTCTCAAAATCTGTTGTTCATTCTTTCCTAAATTCTTCATCCTTTGGATCATCTCTCCTCTTTCAGTAGTGCAGATTTCCACTTGGTAATTTCATACTCCTCCTTTAGTCATCTTAGTCAGCTTGTAATGGACACTGATGTTTCACACTTTCAAGGAATCAATCAATTAGCCAAAAATCTCTGTATATATAATGGTCAACTATTAATAATAGAATACAATTTATGTGGATGAGCCTTCTCCAATGGAGAAGTTCATCAAGGTTAATGTCTATCAAAAAGCCTTAAATCTATATCAGTTTGCAAAAGTCTAAAGTTGTGTCATCAGAACTTACACAGTGTGATGTGTGTCATCACATTTACTTAGAGGAAAGACAGAAGTCTCACTTGATTTGAAACAACAGCAGGTAGGACCAAATTATTATTATTCTAAAGAATTTATCTTCCCATGGGATTAGACAGTCAGAAGAGGCTAGACTAAATAAATGAGCAGAGTCTACACTCTAAATGCCAAAGGGGTAAGAGAGGCTTCCCTGAAGCCAAGGAGAGCTGTAGGATGGATCCACAGCTCAGGTCCCTGTTGCAACTTAGAGCTACCACTAAACTGGAGCAGCTCTTTACAGTCTGTTTTATGCAGTTCACAGTTAAGAGGTCTGTTAGCCTACATAGGACAGTAATCTTATCAGCCTGATACAGCAGGGATTTTTTTTTTTTTCATTTTACCCTTCTTTTCTTTATTCATGAAAAAAAAAAAATCAAGATAAATATGCCTGTTTCCTTTCATTGACTATGAAGGTAACAGAAATGACTCACTGAAATATGGATGGGCAAAGCCTCAAGTCACCCAGGTTTCTACTGATAAAGTTCTCCAGATATTTAAAAAAAAAAAGTACCAAAGATCTACACCAGCACATTTTTTTTTCTTTTTTTTTTTTCCTTTTTTTTTTTCCTAGGGATTGCAATTTAGTTCTTTATTTGTATAGTAGCTAACACAAGACTGAATAGTCCATAACTAGAACTGCTAAACTCAGCATAACTATTACTACAGAAAATAGTAAACTCCCTCTTTAATTAAAACCTGAAAGTATGACAGAACTCAAACTCTTTTTCAGTAATGAAAAATAACTAATTTTTATCCTCAGCTAAACCAGAAACATGTATTAAGTCTGTTGGTTTGTTGGCCCAATATATCTTGTAGTTTGATTGTGCCTGGAGAATCTCTCTTGTTACACTCAAGAGCCAAGTCTGTAGATTATCTATTTCTAATTTAAATGGCTTTTGCAACGTTGAATATTTTCCCTGCCTGCAAATCAAGATTCATAATCCCCAGTAGCTGCAGAGCCTGCCAAAAGTAATGGCTTGTGCTGGTAGTAACGTTTGCTTTCATGTCAAACATATGGTGCCCTTCATTCTAGTCCTCGGAGAAAAAGCCTGTCCAAGGTCCACAGGATCTGATTAGACTGCATTCCTTCCCCTGTACGCAGGCATGTGTGGGCTCACACATAAGCTTTCTCACTCACACTCATACATACGTGTGTGTACGTATGCTTACATGCACACATACACACATTAATCATAAAGGACCATGGCCATCTTATTTAAGGCAGGCATATGTTAGTGATTGACTTGAATTTGTCATTAACTGATTGATTGATTGCATTTGCGTCATATTGTCCTTGATTGCTTGGCATGAATGAGACCTCACGGAGGACAATGCTATGAAATCCAGACAACCAGTTGGTGGTTGTGTGATGCTAACAGAAGTGGCTTAGGCAGGGCATTGCCAAAAAGTCGAGGGAGGTCACCCTTCCCCTCTACTAAGCACTGGTGAGAAAGATCTCGAGTGCTGTTTCTAGTGCTGGGCTCTTCAAGACAAAAGAGATACGTGGACATACTGGATCGAGTCCAGCAAAGGGCCGTGAAGATGATTAAGGGATGGGGGTGTTGGTTGATGAGAAGCTCAACTTGAGCTGGCAATGTGTGCTTGCATCCCAGAAAGCCAACCGCATCCCGGGCTGCATCGAAAGCAGTGTAGTCAGCAGGTGGAGGTAGGTGATTCTGCCCCTCTACTCTGTTCTCATAAGACCCCAACATGGAGTACTGAGACCAGCTCTGGAGCCCTCAACAAAAAGGATATGTACCTGTTGAATAAGTCCACAGGAAGGCTATGAAGATGATCAGAGGGCTGGAGCCCCTCTGCTATGAGGACAGGCTGAGAGAGTTGGGGTCGTTCAGCCTGGAGAAGAGAAAGCTCCAGGGAGACCTTATTGCAGTTTCCAGTATCTGAAGGGAGACTAAAAGAAAGACAGAGAGGGGTTTTTTAGAAGAGCATGTAGTGATAGGACAAGGGTTAAAGTCTTCAAACTGGAGGAGGGTAGATTTATATTAGATATCAGGAAGAAATTCTTTACTGTGAGGATGGTGAGCCCCTGGCCCAGGTTGCCCAGAGAAGCTGTGGCTGCCCCATCCCTGGAGGGGTTCAAGGCCAGGCTGGATGGGGCTTTGAGTAACCTGGTCTGGTGGGAGGTGTCCCTGCCCATGGCAGGGGGTTGGAACTAGGTAACTAGTGATCTTTAAGGTCTCTTCCAACCTAGACCATTCTATGGTTCTATGACTTATGAGGAGAATCTGGGAGAACTGGGACTGCAGCCTGGGGAAGGGAAGGCTCAGGAGGATCTTTATCCATCTATAAGGTATATAAATACCTGATGGGGGGGTATAAAGAAGATGGAACCAGGATCTTCTCACTGGTTTCCACTGATAGGACAAGAGGCAATGGGCACAACATGAAAAATATGAAATTTTTTAAAAACGTAAGAAAACACTGTTTTTTACTGTAAGAGTCATTAAACACAGAAACAGGTTGCCCGGTGAAGTTGTGGAGACTGCAGCCTAGGGGCTATTCAAAATCCAACTGGACACAGCCCTGGTCATCCTGCTTCAGATCACCCTGTTCTGAGCTGGTGGTTGGGCTAGATAGATGTTCTCAAGAGGTCTCTTCCCACCTTATCGATTCCGTGATAAATTGCACAGGCAGTGAACATATTGATGATTGGCACCTGTAGAAATGTTCCTTCCTTTTCAGGTAGTGTTCTACTTACAGCCTTTCCTCTTTGAGAAAAGATGGTGAAATACTAAGTGGACAGGGAAGTGACAATGGTTCCAAAGTGGATGGAAGGGTTATTTGATTAGATTAGTAACGCCCTTCCCCTTTCCAGTACCTTTCCACTTGTCTGAGTAACTCTAGCAAATCCTGTTGTGATATTACTGAATTTGTGCAGCTAAATTTAGGTTTCCACAGTGTACATTTCTACATCTGAAAAGTCATCCAGAAGATCCCTTTGTAGCTAACATTAGTCAATATCAGCTGGTGAAATTTAAGTCATTCTGAATTTGACATCTTTATTCCTATGACTCCCACCCCAAAAATCCATTGGCTGTATTGATTAGATCTGTAATTATTGTAATAGGAGCCTGGAGCCTATGAGCCATTATACTCAGATGGTGATACTTGCACGTTAAATTTGCTGAGATTAATGTCGCCTTCAGAAGGATACCCTCTCTCATGAAAGAAGAGTATTTCTAATATGTATTAGTATATGCACTACAGTGCACAATGGGCATCTGATTTCAAAAGATTATCTAAATGATATCTTATTGTGAACAATTTTAATAGTTGGCATAAATAACAATATGTGTGGGGTTGTATTTTGTTGCTTTGAGGAGGAGATTGTCTGATTTCTGGTCTATTTTGATACCTTGCTGGTTTGCAATAAAACATAATTAAAACAAAGAGTGTTTCTAAGGCTTTCACCTGTAATTATAAAGAAAAAAAAAATTCTCTCACTTATGAGTGCAATAATAAAAGCAGATTATTTTCCCATGCCTTTCCTTTCCCTTGATACCAAATTTAACCAGATTTTCTTACATAGCAAATATAGACAAACAATACTCACTAAGGAAGTAGAGGTAGAATAAACATCAACACTGGAAAAGCCTACTTATATTTTTCATAGTGATGTTTATAACAAACACACAGGCCTGCTTCGGGGGGTTGTGGGTGGAAAAATCCAATTTGACTGACCTCAGTGCTGACTATAGTGCTTATGTCTATCTTGGATGTACTATCTTGCTGCGGATATCTTTCCTAAGAGGCTGCTCTTACAGTAATTGGAGAGAAAAGTGCACTTTCATAAAAAATTGCTTCTTTGTTTCCATTATCTGTCTACATAAATAGTGTAAACATTTCATGTTTTAGAGATCTACACATGGCATAGTGAGTCCTTCCTATCAAGAGGAAGTGTCTAGTGGTTTCATTGCATGGAAAGATGGGAAATAGACTAAGATTTCTTAAATATATTCTCTCCTGCAAAGTTATCTGTGTCACACTCTGTCTTCTATACTTAGTCCACTTTGCAGGGAAGTGGATTTTTAAAACTAGGTCCACCATCCCTCCAGGTTTTGATTGTGCATTTTGGGACCAGCTTGGGTAGCCACCCTTCTGTCAGTAGCACCAGCAAGTCTCTGGGAATCCTGTGAATACTTACTGGTTATTCTTGCTTTTGCAGAGCCTGTGATCACCCTGTGAAGTGGAATGGATTCTCAAAGCATTTCACATTCAGACCCTACGTCAACGTCTGCTTTACTGATCATGTCGTGTTAAAACTGCTATATCCAACAAACACTAATTGTATGACAGAAAAGCTAAGTTTTATACTGTATGTTAGAACAACTGTGAATAATTTTTCTTTCTTTTTTTTTTTTTTTCTCCCCTGCATTGCAGACGTGTTCCCTTATGTTACAGATCTTAATTATGTCCCCTGTGTATCTGGGGAATGCTATTTCTTTACCTCCAGATTTAGTATAGAGTCCTGTAAGATACGTAACTGTTAATTCATCTTTATTGTTTGTGTTTTTAATATGCTCCTTTATCTCCAGTTCTGCTCAGTTAAGCCCATGAAAGTCAACATGTTTTGTTTGATTCTTTTTGGTTGTTGTTTGTGTGCATTTTAAAAATAATCTAGCTCAGATTCTTATACTGTGCACCACTGCTTTACAGTTTGCTCTGCCAGATCTGAGCTAAGTAATTTCACAATTATATATGCCATTTACAAACATGTCAATTAGATGCTTATTTGATCCCATTATATGCATAGAACACCATAGGTATTTATGAGGAACACTAGTGAAAGATCAGGAGAAATAAACATTAAAACATATTGTTACCATTTTTTTAAAAAGGAAAAGACCTTTAATCTGTAAAAAAAAAAATCAAGCAAGGCATCTCATGAAAAATGTCAATTTTGCATTAAACTTCATTTCATAAGTTTCAATGCAACCAACATTTGGGATTTTTTTCCATTTTCACCCACAGTATTTTGTGCTGAAAACATGATTGAAAATGCTACTTAAATTCTTCTTTAAATGTGTCGTGTACTATAAATGCAGTTTTCCTCCGTTAAATAAAGCATTTCAAAAATGGTTTTAATTAAAATGTCATAGGAATTATTGAAGGGAATTTCACAAAATAATGGTTTTTATTCCTCATGTAAAATTACATCTTTTGACAAAAAAGTTTCTCTCCAAAAAAGAAAAAAAAATCAGCTACCTCTATATGTTATGGATTTTTGGTTACCATGAAGGTTTAGAATAGAATAACAAATACTAAACTAGACTCTCACCTGCACTGATTTCAATTACATGCTTCCTTTCCAAAAAGCTGATACAGTCTTTCATCAGTAAAGGTTGAGCACAGAAAATACTCAGAGAAATCCTGCAGGTTCTTAAGCTCCTTCAGGGTCAAAACTGTAAAACTTCTAAAATCAATGTGATTAGGTTTGTTGAGGAAACAAAAGTCAGACTTTCTCATGGGTTTTGTTTAGACCTGACCAACAAAACCTACGTAACTGGAATTATATGTAAAATTAAATATTCAAAAGTTGCTTTTAAGAAAAGCTAATTAATAGAAGATACTCTTTTTTTTTCCAACCAAGCCATGAAATTACAAATTATGATGCCTACTGCTTTACCTTACTACAGAGAGAGTTTACTTCTGCAATAGAGCTCCCTCCTTATAGCCATCACAAACTGTTGGCTGCCTCTATCAGCAAATTTGGCAAATCCTATAGTGATGAAAATGATTTTCATCTAGTTAGTAAGAGCTGAAACGAACACAGCTCGTAGCTGATTGCAAGCAAATATTTTGAGAGCCTCAAGTTACATTAGAACAAGGGATCCAGAACAAACAATCCTTGCCTATTTGTTAATCCCATTCATTAGAAGCTCAGTGATTACCTCATTAGTATGATGCAGTGCAGAGACAGACTGATGGAGCTTTCAATGAACCAGTTTACACAGCAGATAGATTTGGCACCGATGACCCAGGTAAAGTATTTCTCTACTGAAACTACAGATGCTTCCTGGCTTAGACCAAGCATGAAATCTCCACATGGCAACATAGACATACTCCCTCCTGTTGTGTATTATAGACTCGGTTAAAATGGCAAATGCTATTTCAAAAAGAAGCTGTTCACTAAGGTTTCTATAAAACAGTGTATTCATACTAAATCATAGAATCAGAGAATTATTTGGGTTGGAAGGGACCTTCAAGGATCATCTAGTCCAACTCCCCTGCCATTGGCAGGGACATCTCCCTAAAGATCAGGTTGCTCAAAGCCCCATCCAGCCTGGCCTTGAACACCTCCAGGGATGGGGCAGCCACAAGTTCTCTGGACAACCTGGGCCAGTGTTTCACCACCCTCAAAGTAAAAAATTTCTCCTGTATGTCCAAACTAAATCTACCCTCTTTCAGTTTAAAAACATTGCTTCTTGTTCTATCGCTACAAGCCCTGGTAAAAAGTTTTCCTCTGTTTTTCTTACAAGCTCCCTTTGCATATTGAAAGGTCGCAATGAGGTCTGCCTGGAGTCTTCTCCCACCTGAACAACCCCAACTCTCTCAGCCTGTCCTCATAGCAGAGGTGCTCCAACTCTCTGAGCATCTTCGTGGTCATTCTCTGGACTTGCTCCAACAGGTCCATGTCCTTCTTATGTTGGAGGCTCCAGAGCTGGAGGCAGCACTGCAGGTGGGTTTCATGGGAGCGGAGCAGAGGGGCAGAATCCCCTCCCTCACCCTGCTGGTCACACTGCTTTTGATGCAGCCCAGGATGCAGTTGGCTTTCTGGGATGCAAGCACACATTGCCAGCCTATGTTGAGCTTCTTATCAACCAACACCACCAAGTCCTTCTCCTCAAGGCTGCTCTCAATTCATTCTCTGCCCACGCTGTATTGATACACGTTGTTGTCCCAACCCAACTGCAGAACCTTGCATTTGACCATAGTTTTTCCTTGCACTGGCATATTTTTTACTTCTTTGCAACCTCACAGGCAGAGACACAAAGCTCAAAGCTTTCCAACACATGCAGTTTAATTTGGGCAGATTCTGCAAGCCATCATAGGGTAGAGGGTTAATATGAGAATGGGTATGATGGGGAAAATTCTAATAAAACCTTTTTTTATGGGTATTGTGAGGAACTAGAGCATGCTTGCAACCGTGGAAGAAAAGTTAAAAAGATCCTGACAAAATATGTTAAAGAGAGGCACATCAGGAATATAGTGAGCTAAGTACCCAATTCAATTATTAAGTTGCCAGATCCTCTTACTCAGGAGTGGAATAGGAAGCAGTTCTTTGTCTCAGTGCCTTAAGGAAAAGTGTGAAAATGAGAAACAAACCTATTTGATATGATTCTTGCTGTCGCTTAGACAAGCCATTCAGAAGCCAGTGAAAGGAGTACTGTTTG
>VXBO01006141.1:61336-77916 GCA_013400135.1 Rhinoptilus africanus | reverse complement strand
GCAGCATAGGGCTACTAAGATGATTAAGGGACTGGAACACCTCTCCTATGAAGATGGACTAAGGGAATTAGGTCTCTTTAGCCTGGAAAAGAGGCGTCTGAGGGGGGACCTAATTAACACTTATAAATACTTGAAGGGTGGGTGTCAGGAGGATGGGGCAGGCTCTTTTCAGTGGTGCCCAGTGATAGGACAAGGGGTAACGGGCACAAACATGAGTATAGGAAGTTCCATCTAAACATGAGGAGGAACTTCTTTCCCTTGAGGATGGCAGAGCACTGGAACAAGCTGCCCAGGGAGGTGGTGGAGTCTCCGTCTCTGGAGACATTCAAAACCCGCCTGGACGCTTTCCTGTGTAACCTGCTCTAAGGTGGCCCTGCTCTGGCAGGGGGGTTGGACTAGATGATCTACTAAGGTCCCTTCCGACCCTAGGATTCTATGATTCTATGATTCTATGAAATGTCTCAGATCTGTGATCTTTGCAAATGTGGACTGTTCCCAAAGCTAGGTCTATAAAAGGATATTGGTGTCAAAATTGATCCTGTTGTACGTACGAACTACTGCTCAATGATCTTTTTGACTTTTGGGTCCCTTTTAGGGTACATGTGAAAATTTTTATCTACTGTGGTGGTAAGATGGCTGTTTAATCTAACCAGAAGGAAGTCCTGAGGAACATTCAGTGTCTTAGTCCCTGCAAGATAAGACATAAAAATGTTTTTTCTGACTAATCTCAACTGTCCTTATCACCTGATATTCTGTCGCCAACATTGACCATTGACTTTTTATAAAGTATCTATGAACCTTCCTTCCTAATAATCTCTCTGTCTCCATTCTTATTTTTTTTTTCCATTAAGTCAATTTCCTGATCATTGTGCAGCTTGCAAAGGAGTTTCAAAGGTCTACCACCAAATGAGAAAAAAAACAAACCACAAAATTTCATATCCCTTTTTTTTAATTCCATCAAAAATATGGTTAACAATCTTTTTCAATACGCCCTTTCCATCCTATCATGATTTTGCAGCCTCTGTTATATACTCCCTAAGTTGTCTTTTTGCCGGCATGAATAAGCCCAGCTGACTTGACCTTTTTTTTTAGACCTGGTAACTTGCCTTGTCTGCATGACTTATACTTTCAATTGGCTAAAGGGATATCCTAAACACTAGCTTTAGACTATGTGCCTGACTCAGACAGCTGTTACTAGCTGAAAGGAGTTCAGTCTGTTATCTAAGCTGTTTTATGCTAACAAGGCATCAGTTATCTCCTGCGCCTGGTGCATTTTGAGCCAAAGTCAACAGAAGTTATTGGACATATCAGACATCGTATTTTGCTGCTCACCAATTCTGATCATTTCTTAGGCAAGTGCCAGAGAGAGAAACAAAATGGAAATGGCAGTGATTGGCACATTTCTCTACTTTAGAATTTCATGCCTCTAAGAGCATATGGAGTGAAAGTGAAGAACGATGGGGCAGGTCAACAGATCACTCTCTAACAACTTATTAATCTACAGTTCTGCCAGTCTAAGGGGCCTTGAAACACAGAAAGTGGCTGCAATTCATCCATTTATTTTAAGTGCATTAACCCACGTAATTAGGTGCAGCCTCTTCCAGAGCAGCAGCCCAGAGCATATTAATGATCCCTCACATGGAGTCTGAACTGTGATTCTCATGTGTTCACTCATTATGGGCTTCCACACCGTGGAACTGAGCTGAACCTAATTAGACCACAAAGAAATATGGTTATAATTGGTCTGGAGCAGCTTAGTAAAATGTAATAAGGTAGTTTAATTGGCTTCTTCTTTATATTACAGATTCTAGAATTTATCATTTGCTTTGAACAGTGGACCATGTCCAGCTCACCTTGCCATGAAAAGCAGACAAATAAAACATTTGATGATGAGTGGTAATTTGGTTGATGATTATACATAGTAATAGCAGAAATCAATGAGTTTCACAATAAAAGTCAGGGGTTCCTGATCCTTGGATGCTGCCAGTGACCCACATGTCAGTTTTAGGAGTATCAGATGCCATTTAGGAAAGAGGATAAGTCATTACTGCTTTGTAACCAAAATCCCTGGCTATCACAGCAAGCAACTATAAATGACATAAAGACCTGTCACCAAGTTGGACATGTTAGGCTTTTTGGTTGATATAAACAAAGCAAGGAAGCCCCTGTGGTGAGATTTCAGGAAAACATGTGGGAAAATGAATATTTAAAATATTTACTGTACTATTTTCATTAAAGATTCCTCCTTCCTCCCTTCCCTCCCTCCTTCCTTCCTTCCTTCCTTCTTCTTTTTCTGTGGTTTGCTTCTCCTCTTCTCTTCTCTTCTCTTCTCTTCTCTTCTCTTCTCTTCTCTTCTCTTCTCTTCTCTTCTCTTCTCTTCTCTTCTCTTCTCTTCTCTTCTCTTCTCTTCTCTTCTCTTCTCTTCTCTTCTCTTCTCTTCTCTTCTCTTCTCTTCTCTTCTCTTCTCTTCTCTTCTCTTCTCTTCTCTTCTCTTCTCTTCTCTTCTCTTCTCTTCTCTTCTCTTCTCTTNCTCAAGGTAAAGAAGTTCCTCCTCATGTTTAGGTGGAACTTCCTATGCTCAAGTTTCTGCCCATTACCCCTTGTCCTATCACTGGGCACTACCGAAAAGAGCCTGGCCCCATCCTCCTGACACCCACCCTTCAAGTATTTATAAGTGTTAATTAGGTCCCCCCTCAGACGCCTCTTTTCCAGGCTAAAGAGACCTAATTCCCTTAGTCTATCTTCATAGGAGAGGTGTTCCAGTCCCTTAATCATCTTAGTAGCCCTATGCTGCACCCTCTCCAGCAATTCCTTGTCCCTCTTGAGCTGGGGAGCCCAGAACTGGACACAGTACTCCAGGGAGGGCCTCACCAAGGCAGAGCAGAGGGGGAGGATGACCTCCCTCCACCTGCTGGCCACACTCTGCTTGATGCACCCCAGGATGCCATTGGCCTTCTTGGCCACAAGGGCCCATTGCTGGCTCATGGTCATCCTGTTGTCCACCAGGACATGATGTACAATATAGACTTAACACATCAGCTTGAGTCACCCTTTTCCTTTCAGCTGTGTTGCTACTTGAAATCAACTGAAACGGGTCAATTCTCTAAACCTTGCGAACATGAATTTCCATATTTTTGGCTAAGTCAATAGGATCATTAAAACTTGCATTTGAAGGCTTTGCAATCCCACAGTGGAAAACAACTATTTCCACTAATGGTTTTTATAGGATTAAAATAGCTTGATGGAGCTCAGGAGTGTGGGACCTTGCCACCATCACCTTAATGCAAACTAAATAGTAGAGTTCCTTTCATCTAACTTGTCTACATATTAAAAAGGATTTTCTTTCCAAGCACATCCAGCAAGGGAACCTCACCAACTCCCCTAGGAAATTGCTCTGTGGTGCAGTTGAAATCACTTTTCAGAATGTTTTCCTTGATTTTTCCATTTTCTTATTGCAACTTCTGCCTGGTTGCTTTACTCAACAACCTACTTAATCTCTCCCCACTCAGGAATAATACCAGTACAGTAGGCTATAGTGATTCATTCCTGTGCTGGGTCTCTTTTTTTCCAGGGAAAAAAACTCAAAAATTCATAACAGGAGAAAGTGGAACCTCTTTTCCCCTCCTTTCTTCTCAGAGCGTGTAGACATGAAAGAAAGACGCTGTAGCAGACATCCATTGGATAAACCTGGGCTTTATATGAGACATTACTACCAGAAGAAGAAGAGATATGTATTGAGCATAATGAAATGGGCAAGTTAATGTGCAGAGAAGCCATGAGAAATTTTTTTGAAGAGAAAGATGCAGGCATGAGAGTGCAAAGAAAAGTTTTGCTCAAGAAGGACCTGAGGGAAACCTCTTGGGACAGTGCATACACAAGCTCAGCACATGTTACCCCCAGAGCAACTGCTCAGGCACTGTGTGTCTCAGGGAATGGATAGGGAGTGTGTTTGAGAGTGCGGTTTACTGACTCTACAGAGCATGAATGTAGTTGTGTAGCTGCATAGGCCACTTCCATGCTGTGTGTAGTAACATCACTGCAGGATGTTAACCCTGGAGGAGGAAGGAAGCGCACGTAGAGACAAGCTGGAGAGCACAGGGGACTCTGCCTGGTCCAGCTTCTGCTAGCTAAAGATAATACATGGATGTGAGATCATGAAAGGTGTTTGCTGAGAGAAGGACCCCAGGAATGATTGCTGCAAGCATCTGCCTAGCTGTGGTACTAACTTCCAAGTAACCAGCTTGCTGTTGCATTAGATAAAGAAACAACAAAAAAAGAACCCCATGGAGTATGTTGACACACTGGAACAGCTTTTGTAATGCATGACAAACAGGCAGTTATCAGAATGCAGAAGCATGCAGTGGTGACCGACACTTTTGATAGCAGCAGGTAGGAAAACACCAGACAAGTCTGTGATTGCATCGTCCTTTCCCTTTTCTTTCCTTGCTTTATGTTTCCACTGGGGTGTTTCTGACACGCTCAGCAGCATTGCTAAGTACTGGAAAGCCTGTGCCAGGATCCTTTAGTCCTGCACATTCAGATCACAGACTCAGCAATTCTTCAACCCACTAGGTGTTTTTAGAGCTTGTTTTCTTTACAGGTAAGTTGGATTCACTGCTGAGCCCAGATTTGCCTCATCTTAATTTAAGCATCTAAAAAAGGAGCACAGCTACTTTCAGTTCCTTTTACAGTCAGTGGAAAGAGATCTTGGGATGGGCTGTACTACCCTCCAGAGACGCTTATGTTTCCCAAGTGTTGCTGTGTTCAAAATTTAGAGGCTCTGTTAGGTGGGGTGAGTCTAGGCTGAGTTTCCCTTCACAATACTCTGATACAAAACTGCTCTCTGGTGGGCTATAAAGTTTCATCAGGGATGTTTCTTCCCACTTTTCCAAATCCCATATTGAACTTTCCTATGCTTTTAAGTGTTACTAACCTTCTGAGCCTGCATCTTCATTTGACATAAAACTAATAAAATACTCCACCGATGTAGCCAAGCAAGGCAAAAGGCAACCTTTGTAAACGCTTCCAGGTTCTTGCAATATTTATGGCCCTCAAAGGAGAAAATGCAAGAACAATGCAATAACTGAAGATAAGTCACTCTCTATTCCTTAAGGCAATTAGAGGATTCATAAAAGGCTTTATATATTACTTAAAAATCAGAAGACTTTGTTATTTTTATTTTACTTTAATTTTACTTTACTTAACATAATAGGGGTTGGAAGCGACATCTGGAGATATCTAGTCCAATCCCCTGCCAGGGCAGGTTGACCTAGAGCAGGTGGCACAGGAACGTGTCCAGGCGGGTTTTGAATGTCTCCAGAGACGGAGACTCCACCATCTCCCTGGGCAGCCTGTGCCAGTGCTCCGCCAGCCACAAAATAAAGGAGTTTCTCTTCATGTTGAGNCCCCCAACCTGTCCTGGTGCAGGGGGTTATTCCTCCCCAGGTGCAGCATCCTACACTTGCCCTTATTGAATTCCATAAGGTTTCTCTCCACTCAACTCTCCAGCCTGACTGTCTATAAAAAGCTTTGCAGTAGATGAAGTTAGAGAAGTGATATCCATAGGATAAGGTCACAAAACTCTAGTACTCAACTGTATGATTGTATTGGGCGGAGAGGAATCTTATGAAATTCCAGTGTGTCCAGTTCTGGGCTCCCCAGCTCAAGAAGGACAGGGAACTGCTGGAGAGGGTGCAGCATAGGGCTACAAAGGTGATTAGGGGACTGGAACACCTCTCCTATGAAGAAAGGCTGAGGGAATTGGGTCTCTTTAGTCTGGAAAAGATACGGCTGGGGAGGGACCTTATCAACATTTACAAATACTTCAAGGGTGGGTGTCAGGAGGATGGGGCCAGGCTCTTTTCAGAGGTGCCCAGTGACAGGACAAGGGGTAACGGGCACAAACTTGAGTGTTGGAAGTTCCACCTAAACATGAGAAGGAACGTCTTTACCTTGAGGGTGGCAGAGCACTGGCTGAAAAGAACTGACATGACATGACACTTGGTAAAGACAAACAGCTTTATTTTTTTCCATGTTTGGAGAAAGATAAAAGGGAGTTTGGAGTGGAAACTACTGTTAGTTCTTCTGTTAATATGTCTGGTTCTTCCAGTCCAATAAGATCCCAGGTATAAATGGGGCCAAGTTTGGCCCCATATGAATAGAAGTCACTTCCTGATCCTTGATCTTACTAAGAAATGACAGCAGATATCAGTGACCAATCTGTGCTTTAAAATGTGCCAGAGGTGTATCATACTTTCCTGCTAGCCAATAACTACTCTTCAACATCTATATAGTGTTTCTGGGCTAAAAATCTTCAAGTTTTCTCTTGTATATGAAGCTGAAGAACAATCATGATGAGAGGAAGGTTCACTTCACATTTTTCAGATTGTTATTTGAGGTAAACATTTCTGCCTTTATCTTACCTACAGCATTCATCAAGGCCCATATTTTATCTTCTTCTATATGAGCAAGGGCAGTTTCAAAAGATGGACGGAAGACACTGAAGTGCCAAAAAGCCACGCTGAACCTCATATCACCATAGTATACTATTATTCTCCACAACTGATGGATCATTGTCTATAAAATAGTATGATTTTGTCTGCTTCATTGATGAGTAAAGCGTGGGAGTTTTTTCTTTTTCCTCACATACTCGAGTGTGGGGAAGTGAAGTTTGTAATTGAATCAGCAAGTGCATTATTCTCTCAGTTGTGGCAAAAAGATATCTGTGAGTTGGCCCCAAAAGGCACAATACCGCCTCACACCTCCTGGGATCCTCCTTCTCTTTTCCAGCCATTAAGGGCACTGTAATTATGTGTATGAGCTGGTGAAATACCAGGGAAAGGACATGGAAATGGTGCCAGGCCTCCAAGAAATACACGTAAAACTGCAGAGAGGGGATGGCGAGGGCGAGAGGGGATAAGCGTTTGGAAGATGATCCAGTGAAGGTTGGAGTGGGGGGAGGAGGTTTGGAAAGGTTTAAAAAGTCATCTCTCTGCAAAAGGATATTATTCAACAGTCACTTTTTTTTTCCTTCCACCATTCTGTCCACACTCTCCCATGGATTTCCTGCAAGATCATCATAGTATAAGTAGTGGTCTGATCTGTCCAATCAAGAACACAGATTCTCATTTTGGGAGCAGAGCTTTCTCCTTACATGCAGCCAAGTGTGTCAATCCTGGCACTGGCTTCAATTTCATTAATTCATCACTTGACCAGGAGTAAAGGCTTACCGCTGATTTATGGATTGTTTGGTTTGGACTCAGGCCGTATTGATACCAAAGGAATTGAGGATTGTATTCAATCTCCCAATAAATCCCTGTATAACTAGAGCACCAAAACACGTTAGAGAAGAACTGAGAAATCTGCTGCTCTCCTGCTCTCAGCAGTCCCTCCCACATATTATTAAACATAGCTCTCCGCAAACAACTGTGATATTTTTACATTTTTGCCCCCTACACTGTGCAGTGACTTTATAAGATATAGTCTGCCTCCCAGGACCCAAAGTTAATAATAATGTTGCTCTTAGTTTTAGCAGTCTTTGATTCATACCCTGATTTGTTATTCACTTGACCATGCTCCCTTTTCATACTTCGTATCACATGGAAACTTTTGCATTCTCCAGAAAATTACTTCCGTCTCTGCAAAACCTCTTGAGATATGGCAGGCACTAAAATCAAGAACTGGAGCTAAGAATAGAAAAGCAAGATGGTAATCATGACAATAAAATATCCCAGATCACCAGTCAGAGAAAACATTTCCATACACCTTTGGAGAGTAAATGTTCCCCAACCACAACCCAATTATAAGTTACGTGGAGGCAGGAGGTTGGGAGTGACAGAAAGGTCTCTTACTGGTCTCTATCACAGCCAGTAAGTGTAATATAAAAACATATAAACCAGGGAAACTGGCTGGGCCATGTCAGCAGGTCTGAAGGGATGATTACAGGTGAGGTAAACCCCTGGAGTGGGTCATGAGATCAGGAGAAAGAGAGCTAATATAGTTAGAAAGCCACAAAAGTCTCATCAGTGTTGGTGAAAGTCCTTTAGCGTTTCTTCCTTGACCACACAGCTATTGCTAGTGTGTAATGAAGACCTAATTTGCCCTATTAACTCCATTACTGTCTTAACCTCACTGTTTTTGCATTATATGAAACCAGTGCTGTGCTACAGCCGTTTTATAAAGTAAAAGTTTTGTAAAGAAAACTTCTCTTTCTCTTAGTAATTTTTTTCCCTTTGATTTTAACGGACATTTATAAAATCCCTGAGATGAGACCTACCACAAAACTGAGCACAACTGTTAAAGTCCCTGTCAATTTTGCTGCTTAACAAACCTTAACATCTGAGCTTCATAGAGGAAAAATCTGGAAAGAAAGATGTTATAAAGTACAGATGTTGGAGGCAGAACTCTGCAGGATAAATTGACCCCAAGTGAGCAAGGATTTGAAATTTGAGGATGGAGAGATGTGAGTGAGAAGTGGAATGGGATAGGAGGGCACTAAAAATACAGTTGTCAACAAAAACGTGCCACTGTGAAAATATGATGCCTCTTCTCCTTTGCTTTGACCCTTTAAATCTGTTCTCTGGTGTCATGCTTCTGCCCCAGTGATGGCAGAGAAGTAGTCAATGTTTCCATAAGGTAAGTGAAGACAATCTTTTTAATTCCTCTTCATAAGTGCCACTTTTCAGCACTGAAGATCTTTGGCATGTTTCCTCGGACAAAAAGATATATCAAGGGTATGAGTGATAACCAGAAAACCAAAAAGGATGTGGGGTGGTAAGAAGGTGTTAGAAAACTCCTATGTTGTAATCCAGACTCTGCAATGCATCGCAGTGTTTTGATTGTTCTCAGTATCCACATACTTTTGGTATTTCTTTGATGGCAATAAGACCTATCAAGTGTGTTTTCCAAGTAATGGGATGTTTACATAGTGACCGTCATAATGCTTTTCCCATTTTTTGTCACAGAAACTACCTATTGATTTTCAGGAGGCAAGATGCACTGTTTCCACAGTGTTGACGTTGCTTAATACCACACCTCAGTTTATTTCTACAGGTCCCAACTGAGGATCTGCCACATCTGTGTGGGGTACCTGGCTTACTGGTTTGTCACAGGAAACCTTTTTAGTCAAAGTCACCAGCTCCAAAGAGCAGATAGAAGAGGAAGAATTGTCCTCTGCAGAAGATATGCTCTCTCTTTCCATCAATCTCATTAGGTACTTAAGATGAACTAAGGTACCAGGAAAGAATTGAGTTCTTAATTAAATTTTTGCTTAAACAATTTGGTATTTCTGGTACTCAGAAACTTTCCTTAGAAGTTTGCTTGTCTTTGGGATGGGAATAACAAAAGACATGGAGGAAGTCCCATATGAAGACAGGAATATATGAACAATCACATTGGGACCCAGCAATCTCCACTGATTATTGTGCGTCCAACAGTGCCCACCAGTGTATGTCCACAGAGGATTATGAGAGAGGGGCAAGCAGAGATGATAAGTCCACAGAGTTGTCTCAGCCTCCATTGATTTCCTGGTCCAGAGCGTCTCTTTTTGTGTAGGGTTGGTTGGATTTTTCTTTCACAAATTTTTCCCAATTTCAGCCTCTTTGCCAAAGGCATCCTTGTAATTTTCCTGGTTGTCCTTGGCTGCATACATTCAGATGCTGCCAGTCTTCATGTTGTGATCAGGTGTAACTTAGCATACCTTTTTGGAGGGACTAAACTGAAAAGTTAGCTAGATTTTGAAGTTGTGCTGCTTTTGACTGGGATAGAGGGGTTTTTTTTCCATTGTATGGGACTATGTTTTCACTTTGGTCTGAAAACGGTGCTGATAACACAGGAATGTTTTCATTATTGCTGAGTAGTTCTTACACAGAGTCAAAACTTTTTCTGTTTCTCATACCACCCCACCAGTGAGTAGGCTGGGGATGCATAAAAAGTTGGGAGGTGACACAGCTGGGACAGCTGACCCCAACTGGCCAATGGGATATTACATACCATATGATGTCATACACAGCAATATAAAGCTGGGGAAAGAAGGAAAGGGGGGACATTCAGAGTGATGGTTTTTGTCTTCCCAAGTAACCATTAAGTGTGGTGGAGCCCTGCTTTCCTGGAGATGGCTGAACACCTGCATGCTGGTGGGAAGCAGTGAATTAATTCCTTATTTTGCTTTGCTCGTGCGCACAGCTTTTGCTTTACCTGTCTTTATGTCAGCCCACGAGTTTTCTCACTTTTACCCTTTTCTCCCCCATCCTACCACAGGAGAGTGAGCAAGTGGACGAATGGTGCTTAGTTGCCTACTGGATTAAACCACAACAGAAGTGCATCAGTAATGTCATGATGCTCTGTTCAAGAGAACACTCTTTTTTTTCTTTTTTTTACACTATCCTAGCCACCAAGAAACTTACCATTAGACAGAAATGAGTGTCCAGGTTAATTAAAGTAAGCATGATGTACAGTCTTTGTATGATATAATGATATTACATCACAGAGTATGACAATACAGTCTGAAAGCTAAAGGAAAAAATGGCAATATTACTGGAAATACTGGGAAATATTACTGTAATTCTATCTCTAAGATCTATTAGACTCTGTCTCTTTACATGTGTCTTTTTTTTCCTGCTAAAATATTTTGTTGACCTTAAAGAACATCTCTGGCCTTCAGAGCTTTTGTAGGTGGCTGTTAAAAGGACAGTTTAAGAGAAAGCTGTGAATTTTTTAACCTGACTTTCCAAGTATTGTTCCACTCATTAGGTGTTCCTTTTTTAAAAGAAGATGTAGAGGGCAAAAAAAGAGAAAAGGTAAGAAAGAAGAAAAAGAAGAAAAATTAAAAGGTTCTTTTTGAGCCTGGCGAAAGTAGTCAGTTAAAAACATATTTCTGCTTTTTTCTACTAGTGAAATCAAGTGGATTTGCCTACAAAGAACACAGCCTATGGGTTTCATCTGGCTTTGTATAAACATTCTCAATAGAAACACCATATTTGTCCTATAGATCAAAATATCAACAGTAGACAGTCATTTATCTTCAACTCTCTCAGGACTGGAATGGTTATTGTTTCTCTCATTAAGAAACTTCATATATTCCAGGGGAGGCTGGGGGTTATGGTTTCAACTGATACTCATTTGTCATATTTCTATTGCTGGTTAGAGGCATGTATATTTAGGTAATCATTGTTGCCTGAGGTCAGTATCATGCCTCCCTCAAGAGAACTAGAGGTTTATGAGGAAAAAAAAGGCATCTTTTAGGGAGAAAAAAGAAGACAACCAAGATTTTTTTTAAAACCTGGAGACTTGTAATATGCTGGATTATTGTTTGAACCAGAAAAGGTATCGTAGTGTGGGCTTGTCACTCTGGACTTGTCATCTTCATCATCTAGGCCAAGATCCCCAAAACAAAGAGAGGACACTTGAGTCTTCAGAATATGTAAAACTGCTTTAGAAGAACATAAACTTTCCCATTCACTTCAAGGAGATGCTGACTGACTATTGATGTATTTACATCAATGCCTTGATGTGCTGTTGCCATTTTGAACTATTTCACAGCTGATAAGAAAAGAAAGAAGGGAAATGAAGCTGTGTGTCCTCAAGAGCTGCATTTTTCATGGAATCTGGAACAAAAAGGAGAGCGTAAGGTGGAAACTGTCACTAAGAAAATTGTAAAACATGATAACAGATGTAAAAGCAACAGAAGAAGCTCTAAAATTATATATCCTAGCATGATTCCTCAATCACGCAGTCCAATATTTCACTTTAACAGGCACAGCAGATAAACACACCACGATAACCCGAATGGGTGTGAAGTTAAAGGGTCTAGTGGTTTTGGTTACAACATTCACTGGAATTTAGAAATTATGCCTTTTGGGCAATGAGATGAATGCCAATCTTCAAAACTCATCCTGAACCACTACATCTCATCTTTAATAAACTTTTAGATTTCTGTAATTCTGTGCAGATCTCTGCACTGGTAATGGACAACTTCACTGGCTTCCTGGATCACTACCAATAGTATATGGAGCACAGTCTGAATCATTAATAAGCCACAGCTCGCAGCACCTGCTGGCAGCTTGAAGGTATTTCTGTAAATTGCAACCACTTTCTAGTATTCTGCTACCACTCTTTATTGCCCCCATTCTTCGTCATACAGCACTGTTCTTATTCTGCTAAAATAAATTTGTATTGAGGGCAACTGGTAGATGATGGCAGTAGATGGTACCAAGGGACTATTGATGTGCTTTATAATTTTACAGGTCTAAGTCATCTATTCTCATTTGTCTTGGTTTAGTAGTATCCAAAATTCATTACTCATCTGCTGGCTTCACTAAATAAAATGCATTTGGTGGGTTTAATCCAAATATGAGTGGTCATTCATCAAAATACCCTGCTGGCAGTAGGGCTGGTGTTTTCTTCAGGGAGACAGAAAACTACAAACGATGTGGATTGAGCTAGTATCTCTTCACTAGAGAAGAGCCCTTCAGGACGTCGCTAAAGCATGTTGGTTTGTCCAGTGCAATGGAGATGCTTTGCCAGCTGCGTAGGTAAACAGAGCCATCAGTCTCTGAGGCTGTCACTCTTCTGTGTTTCATCACTATTGCAATAGATTGTAAGAAAAAAACAAAGAAGCTTTAATGAAACCACAAACATTGTAGGATTCCATACAGCACTTTTTCATTTTTTCTAGGGAGGGAGGACAAAAATCCTGTTGCTTAGCAAAGGTCACTTTTTCAAGTATCACATATGTTCACTGGTTAAATATTTCATTACAGTGCAGATAAAAGTCCCAGCTGTCTCCAGTGGTTAGTGATGCCATGTTTTATTTATTGCCTTTTGTAACTTTATTCATCATAAAGGACACCCAGGTGTCCTTTTCTTAACCTCCAGTTGAGTTTCATTCTGAATGACAATTCAGTCCAGTGCAAAAAAAAACCCAAAAAACACTAAACCAACCAGCCAAACAAAACAAAAAAAACCATAAAACCCCCACAAAACACATCTCCTTAACAGATTTGAAAATATTCAGTTATATGGTTTATTTAGGTTTATTTCTACCAAGAAAATTGTGAGTATATAGTTTTCTCACAGGAAAAGATCTAAATAATATGATACATATTACCGTATTAAAGTGGATCACTAAGTGCACTGGTATTCTTAGGTCCCAGCATTATCTCTAAAGAGAGAAAAAGAAGAGATAATATTTATCTTTTGCTGCACAGACTCTCTTTTGGAAAACATTAAAAAAAAAAAAAAAGCATTTTTTTTTCTTAGAAAATTTTAGAATTCAAGCTCGGGCAGACTGATATTTTCAAGTATCCTAAGGATAAAATTTGAGCTTTGAAAGGACAAAGTAGAAAGATACCTCCACCAAAGATTATTAAAAACAAAACAAAACAAAACACTCAGGCCTGTGGACCAAAACTAACAAGCAGAATGTACCCAAGCACCCATCTCCTCCCATCCTCTCCACTTTCTTTGGACAAAGAAGCAGTGGCTTCGACAACCCTCAGAGTAGAGAGGCTGCAAGTATCTTCTTGATAGCATGGACTGCACTAAGATTGAGGTGTTCTCTGTATTTTAAACCTGTGTGATACAACAGTGCAAAATCTTTAAATGAAATCTTTAGATTATATCTTTATTTCCTTCCCATGGCCATGCAAGAGAATCTGTAATTTCTACTGAGTACAGAAGCACTGGTGGGCAGGTGTGTGTTTGAAGCTCAAATCTTAAAACAAATCTTAAGGGGGACAAGACAAATATTACCATGTAATTTGAAAAGCACTGACAGACCCCCTACTGTGTTCTGTCATGGCAAATTAAGGTGTGACAAATGGCTGTAAGAAACCAGAAGAGGCTGTGTCAGGAAGGATGAATGCACCCACAAAGGGATTATACAGTATCACAGACTAGCTCTGTGTGTGCTTAGCAGGGGAAAAATCAAAGGGCTTTTTAGAAGTAAAAATTTGGTAATAATATGGTTTGTCTAATTAGTCAGAAATGATTAATCGGTCTTCAAATTTGCAAAAGACACCATGGAACTAAGGAGAACAAACTGTTCCGTTTGCACCATAGGTAGAAAGCAGTGCACACAATTACCAGGAAGGAACTTGCATCCCGATTTTACATTAGATAAACTTTACCATAGAATGATAGGAGATAATCATTTATGATAGGAAGGACAGTGAGGTTTTGTAAGGCATAGTTTGTCCTCAGGAGTATAAATGCAGCCCCTACTTGGATGATTTCAAGAGTAACAAACGTTGATAAACATCTGTCAGAAAGACCCGTGTCTGGTTGACCCTGCAAGGGACCAACTGAATGACCCTCTGGATCTCTGCAAAGAGATGTTCTATGGCTCCATAGTCTTCTGACACCGATCAAAACTAACCACGTCTCCTCAAGTTTCACAATATCCTACAACAAGTGAGAAAAGACATTTCCTTCCCCCGCCTCCTGCTGTTACATTAAATATGGCTCTAGAACTAATTCCTCTGACAAAACTGAGGCTGATGGATTTCTCAGAAAGATTTTAACCATGAGATGGATAAGCAGAAAAGTGTACTGAAAACTGTGTGTAATGGAAACACCGTTGTACAGGGATTTCCAGTGATGCTTTCAGCAGTTTAATGTCATATGAGGGGAACTTCACGATTTCAGCAATAGTCTTGAGCAATGTTTTCTTCCTGGGGGCCTGAGGGAGATTTCAACAAGCCAATGGCATTTTCCAAGAGACACAGGTATGAAGGCTTTCTTACTTCAACACAGTCCCACTTCATTTCAACCTGAATTTAAAATTGGTGGTGCTAGTTGAGGGAGTTCACTGAAGATATCTGCCCAAGGCCACATAAGCACTGAAACTCATGTCTTACTACCCAGCAGGTGAGGAAAATTAATTTTTGGTGGAACAGTTTGAGACATCTCCATGACACTGTCCATTCCCACTTCCCTCTCTGCACCTCCAGATTGCTGGAAGCCTTTGAGAGGATGTCCATATGTTTCCCCCTCAATAGTCTTCTGAAATCTAATGGCAAAGGAAAGTGACATCTCCCAATTCTTACTCTTTATATGCTTAGTCATGTCCCTGGATGCCAAAATTACTCAAAACATAAGATGATTATTGGGATAAAAATTTAAAATATTAAAGGGCCCACTTATCCACTACATATTTCCTTTCTCCCTCTAAGAAGAAACTACTTGATCTAGTCACTGGCTAAATAAGCATCCATGTACATTAAATTGTTTTATGTGAGCACAAGTCAAGAAATCCATGGACAGCTTAGGGAAAAAGGGAACAAGACTTTTTCACCACAAATACTCCCCTTCTTTCCCTAAACACCTTTACCATTATCAGTTAAGTTCTATTAACTTGCCTTGGTCCTCCTTCTTCTGAATAAATTTCTGTAGTTCTCTCTCTCTCTCTCTTTCTCTCTCTCTCTCTCTCCATCACATGGACAGGGAACTCTGATAAATTGCTCAGACTCATTTGTATATCACTTGAGGCAGATAAGTCTTTTAAAAAAGTGTATAGTTTCCCACAATAAAAGCTCATCAAACTTGTGAAGGGGAGATATGCAATAGCAGAACTGACTTCAGAGCCATGCCAGGTATCCCCATACCTTCCAGCACCCAGTACTGGGCCAGCGCAAAAATCCAGTTGCTAGCCTGAAAGATTTGCTAGGCAAGGTCGGGGGAAGATGTGATCGGAGTACATGCTATTTGCTCTGGGTGACATGATTCAGAGAATCCCCCAACCTCACACAGAAACCTTTGGGAAAGCTGACCCTTTATTCCATTTTTCTTGAATTCCTCCTCCCACCGCTACCCAACTGTTGTAGCAGCCAACACTTTTGTTAGGCTAGGCCACAATCCTGGCCCTATGATTTTGCTGATCACAAAATACTTTACTGTATGCTGCGGCTTTCCTATAGTCTACATTTTGGGGGTTTTCTTTGCATGAAAATCAGAGCAAGGTAGAGATTGCGACCTACTCAGAAATCTTCCTGGCTCAGGCATGAAATGTGGCAACAGCCTCACACTGCAAACATACCCATAGAGAGACAGTCCGGAAATGTTGACAGATGGCTATTTGAATCAGACTGGATTCCTAATTCCATTCCCATCTGATCAAACACAAAGTCGATAAAATTTCCAGTGGGTTAAGCAACTTACAGTCATTTGAAACAGGTGGTGCAAGAACTAACAAGGAGGGGAGCACTCCTGGACCTAGTATTAACAAACGCAGAGGGACTAGTGGAGGACATTAGGGTTGGGGGCACCCTGGGCTGTAGTGATCATGAAAAAATAGAGTTCAGGATCAGAGCAAGTAGGGTCACAACCCTGGACTTCAGGAGGGCTGACTTTGATCTCTTCAGGAAGCTGCTTGGGGAGATCTCGTGGGATAGGGCACTGGCAGGCAAAGGGGCTCACGAGAGCTGGCTGGTGTTCAAAGACCACTTCCTCCAAGCTCAAGATCGGTGCATCCCTAAGAGCAAGAAATCGGCCAAGGGATGCAGGAGGCCTGCCTGGCTAAGCAGGGAGCTTCTCAACAAGCTCAAATGGAAAAAGGAAGTTTATACTAAGTGGAAGAATGGCCT
>VXBO01006141.1:47680-60572 GCA_013400135.1 Rhinoptilus africanus | reverse complement strand
TATGAAGATAGACTAAGGGAATTAGGTCTCTTTAGCCTGGAAAAGAGGCGTCTGAGGGGGGACCTAATTAACACTTATAAATACTTGAAGGGTGGGTGTCAGGAGGATGGGGCCAGGCTCTTTTCAGTGGTGCCCAGTGATAGGACAAGGGGTAATGGGCACAAACTTGAACATAGGAAGTTCCACCTAAACATGAGGAGGAACTTCTTTACCTTGAGGGTGGCAGAGCACTGGAACAAGCTGCCCAGGGAGGTGGTGGAGTCTCCGTCTTTGGAGACATTCAAAACCCGCCCGGACGCGTTCCTGTGTAACCTGCTCTAAGGTGGCCCTGCTCTGGCAGGGGGTTGGACTAGATGATCTACTAAGGTCCCTTCCAACCCTATGATTCTATGATTCTATCATTCAGCCTAAATAGGATCTATAGCTGGAAGTACTCGTGAGGTTTTACAGCCCTCTTGGGTAGACACTGGCAAAGACTGTGTGGCTATCTCTGAGTATCATCAATGAATGGAAAAAGAATCGTCAGGACTCTCTCAAGGACCAGTTCATTTGCTTTCTAATTTTTTGTCTCAATATTAGGTATAAGCACTTAACATGGATCTGAAGGGTACAATTCCCTGAATGCACCAAACAAAACAGCAGCCTCAAATTTTGAATTTCCCTGGAGCTGGGGAGAAAAAGGGTTTGTCAGAACTAATAATGGGTGAATCCCAAAATGGGCTGTGAAGAGAAATTGTCTAATCCTAGTCATTTCCCTTGACAGCCAGCTCCACTTTTGTTGGGAAATTCTGCCTGGAAATATTTTATTCAATAACGTATCTTGTCTACATGGACCTATTTCAATAATGTTCCACTCTTGGAGGCCTATCTGAAGAATTGCAGCTCCACATGTCAACGATTAGAGAGTTAAGTATGGAAATGATAATTTTGGGTTTGATGTATTTTCTATTTTTACTTTAATTTGAGGAAATCCCCAAATCAATCAGTTAAAAAGCATTTACCCACAGTGGAGGCTGGAGGTTTTTAATGGAAAGGGCTTTAGTAACAAACAATAAATCATCACAATAATAAAGAACGGAATAGCAACATCAGGGAATGAGTATTCAGCAAGATTCTTCCCAAAGCAGATCACTTCTCATCGTCATGCAAGATGCATTAGCGTCTTTCATATAATGTTAGAAAACACAGTTTACTTCTTTTCGGGAGCAGACCTAATTCATAAGAGAAAACATATGTCTTCCCATATGATTTAGCATCTGGGTCTCCGCAGTGTAACACACCATTGGAGTTAACAGTTAATGTCTTAGTTCCAGCCCACTAGGAGCTATTACTTATTGTGCTGTATTCCCCCGGGGCCTTCTTTTTCCTGGAAGGTATACGCATCCACTGCTGTTCAAGAAGTGCCTGTGCAGTGTCCTTCAGTTTTCGACGGAAGCTCTCTTTGGGCCAAGGGAAATAACTCCTTAATTGAGTAGCTGGGACTGCCTAGCTGTTTCAGTAATTAAGTCTCAGACCACATTGTTGGCTGGACCTTTCCGAAACTGTGTTTATGCTGTAAAACAACTCATGTGAGGCAAAATCTCCCACATCTGAGCATTTTGCCTTCAGGCTAATGCCATAATTATGTGAAAACCACACTGTATCCCTGAGGATGGATCTTTTTATTCACAGAGCAAACAATTTTATTCATTCATTTATTTCACTTGAAAGAAAAATAAAACATTGCTCTATATTTATTGTATATTCAGTAATATGCTAAAGGCACATTGTTTGGATGAAGTATGTTTAAGGATACCTCCTCATGAAACATAAAGAAATACTCATATTATAAAAACTGAAATACTCAGTTTTCTTATGATATTTACTGAATTTTAGATATACTGAATGTGGTGATAATCTATTCTATGTTTTCTTAAATATATGCATTAGATTTGTGCCCATTAAAAGTACATTAACTGTAGATGAAGTGGTTCAGTTAAACAGCCAAATCCAGCTCCAACTCTAAGGTTAGATTTGCAGTTTAAACAGAGACTGAGACTCACTGAGTGTAGAATTGTTTCCTTAATGTCATGAAAGACGCATTCGCTTTGCCTTCATTCCTCTTTCTTTAAGACTAAGGCCATTCCTTTACCTCATTTCAGACTGTAGGGAATGAATGTGTTGAAGGTGACAAGGTCATTAAGCAGACAAATAATGGGAAACAAATAATTATTGTGAAGTGTTAAATATTTGGTGGAGATAAAGGTAAGCCAGGTAAATAATTGCTTTTGAAGTCATTTGATCTTCTTAAACAGTCACACGGAATATTAAAAGAAGGTTTAGGAAATATTTAATTTTCACACAGTAAAACATGAGAAATGGTAGTTTATTAAATTAATAAGCACTATTTGAGTTTCTTAAGGAAGACATTAGCTCTTCTTACTTCTACCTCTCTCAAGTAAATGAGAAACAAGACCAAGGACAGATGTCAGAATTTTTTTCCAGGTAGAACAACTTTTCTCTCTATTTTATCTAGAAATCTACTTTTGAACTATGGTTTAATTTGTAAAAATTTTAACTATATAACTTTTTTTAAACTGTGGGTTTTTTGCTTGGTACTTCATTTCACTTTAAGCAGTAATATTTTCTATTCGTGAACATCATAAAAAAATTGTTTGAATATACCTGAGAACATGCCTTGATTTTTCACATATAAAAAATATTTGATGTGAAAACATCTTCATGGTCTTACACCAAAAAAAAAAAAAAGTAAAAATCAAAAGAACACAGGAATGTGGTACAAGGTTACCTGCTTTTGTTAGTCCATTTATAGTACTCATGTACTCAAGTAGCCTTTCCCCAAGAAAAGCAAACTGCTATATGCTCATTTCACTCCTATGTCCAAGGTCAATGCATTATCCTGTCTGTTATAAAAACTATCAGTTTCTCCAGCGAATAGCCAGTTTCTGTTTGCATTAAAGTTTATCGTAAAAAGCCTTGGTGTAAAGAGCAAGTCTTTTAATATATCTACCATTGCTTAGATAGTTTCTGGATTTTATGTAATTGCTGATACTTTCCAGAGGTATAGGCAAGGCAAGGCAACTGAAAACAGGTAGGAAGTTTTAAACTTGGAAGGAAAAACACAAACTTGAAATTATATTCAGTTAACCTACTCTGCCTGTTAGGTTTCAAGGCACGTTGCATATTGACATCATCACCAGGTACTTTTTAATAGAGGATATGAATAGAGGACAAAAACAGGGGAATTCTAAAGCAGATTACCTTGTAGTGTAGCTTAGTTATAATTTAGGGGCGTTTCTTCCCCTTTTACCTGTGCTGTTTTATCTGAAACGGCTCTACCATGTACAGTAACAAGCAAACATGTTTCTTTCCTACTGAAAGCCACTCTTGTTTATCCTCTTTCATTGAGATTTCCTTTCTGATCTCTTTGACAAAGACAGAGACCTCAAACAATGATGGTGTGAGAGGTACATTATGCATTTCAAGAGCACAATCTGATGCAGAAACTTATTTCCCTGCTAAGCATGATAGCTTTGCTACTCACCAAATGCTAGGATGCTGAACACTTGACTCCTTTAGGTATTGGTAATTATTTCTCCTTTTATGTGCCAAGATTGGATGCCAAAAGGGCGATAACTTGAAATGTGAAGGCAGTGAGTAGCTGTGCAGTTTCCTTTCCCAGCCTTTTGCTCCATCTCTGCTGCTGGGTCTGCAGAAACAAAGTATTGGAAACAGGTCGTTCTGCAGAAGGCAGTTGTAATATTCCAGGAGTTATAGATGGTAAAAACCTCCTGAACATTTTCATTTTCTGATTTGAGGACTCTGCAAATTGTGGGACAAAACAACCTCCTCTTCTTACATATCTTCTCTCCTTCTCCCCATTCCCCACCTGCCACTCCCACAGAGAAAGTAAAAGGGCATAAAACTGTCAGCTATCAAGTGACCTGAGAACTTGGGGTAGGAGGGAAATTTCTAAATAAGGAAGGTGAAATCACTGAGTTTCTCCATAGAATCAAACAAAACAGCTAAATATACAGTGAAGTCACTGAAGCTCATATGGATGAAAATACTAAGGTCTTCTGTAGAGTACAGCTTGGTCTCACATAAATAAACTAAAAAAGAGTTCTTCTGCTCTATTTTGGAGGTGCACAATTCAGCCATATCCATATGACTGAGCATTTAGGTTCTCTTTAGAGTTCATAGGCAATAGACTCTGTAATCAGTAGAGTCAATGAAAATGAGGATGTGACTCATCCCAACAAACATGAGCATCTTTTAAGATGAGATCAATTTCACCCAATGTCTACATGGACTCCCTCTCCATGTGTGTCAGGGAGTGTAGACTGACCTGCACACTTGGGGCGAGACAAACTTACTCTGCAGACGCCTACGCTTGAACACAACACTGAGGATTTACCTGCTTTGATGGCTACAAATCTTAACTGCCTAATGAACTGCCTCTTGTCTCTCACTATGGCTTTGCATTTGTCTGACATCACTACTGACACTCTTTCAAAATGACTCTAAAACCAGGGAATGCACAGAAATGTGAGGGGGTTTGGGGTTGTATGCATGTTTCGACAGCAAGAAACTTGGGTTTGATTCTCAGTGCAGATGGGCTGAGGATTATGTTATATTCACCAGTCCTCTCATAGTCACTTTTGCGTCCATCCTTCCTTGCTGTATTTGCACAGGACATTCCTTAGGACTGAAGTTGCCTTTTAGAAAGCGCAACTGCAACCCGTAACACAACAGGGCTCTAATATCAGTGGATAGGGTCAGCTGCTATCATTGTAATAGCAAAAAGCTGTAGAGGGAAACAGGAGAGCTCTTATGTGTCTGCTACCAGAAATATAAAAATAGAGGGAAACAAGCAGAGAGACAGATGGTGGAAACAACAGACAGGATAAGTAACATTAATCTAATATACTCCAGAAGTATAAAAGTTGGCTTTCTAACCTGAACGAGTTCTTCAGTAGACAATTGAAACAGACTGGTGCCTCCAGAAGGTGAATCTTTTCCTGTAGTACAGATAACTAAAACAGAGTATGGATTGCACGTGCTTCAGTACCAACTTACCTAAATTCAGCCTGTATTCTTATCCCCCTCCAGTGCATCTTTTCCAAATGGAAGGGCTAAACTCTACGTGATTTTAGAGTGTTGTACAGGACAACTGTGAACTTCAAAATTTTCGGTTGAAATTAAGATTGTTTTTGAATTCAGGAATTTAATAACATGATAAACTGGCATGTTAGGCAACATGACTATTTTGTTAGGTACAAACCAGTTTACAATCCATGCTTTCTTCTTTAATAAAAATATGGTATTTCCCTACTGTTCATTTAAAAAAAGCTTTTAAAATTTTCATTATGAAAAAACCTCAAAAAGTTGCCACTGATTTCCCCGCTCTCTACCTCTATACTGACTGTAAATCAGATGCAATAATAACTTCTGAGAAGCTGGAAAGAGCACATTTATCTCCCTGGGAATGTTATGAGGATGACAGCTCAGTGCTTCAGCAGCGTCAGAGCTGTTACATTTCCATTCATTAACTTTCCCTTTTTCTATATAAAACCGCATAATTGGGACTTCCCTTAGTGGAAACATTTAGTGCATCTTTAATGGGCAACTCAGGATCACAGCACTTTAAGTCTGAATCTAAGAGTTATTGAGAGCTTCCTGAGAGCTGCCAAATGCTGCATGTTCCCATAGACTCAGCATCTTGCAGGATTAGATTCTCATAATATTTTTAGTGTTAATAATGTCAAATCCTCTGTATTACTTTTGTATTCTATTTACAAAAATGTCATATGCAGAGCTTCTCCAAAATTATCTGACTATTCAATTTTTCAAGTACACTTTCTCCAAGCCGAAAGTTTTTATAATAATATCAGTTTTTCCCTCTTCTTCTAGCTGAAGTTTCTGGTTCATATGAATGAGAGAATTAAGTGCTAATTCCATACTGCTTCTGGTGAGGTTGAGAGTGAAAACTGTAGTCTGAAGCAGACGATAAAAAAATTTTTCATCATGGTGGTTTTGATCCACCAGTATCCACTTAGTTAGAAATTCAGTAAGGAGCTCTGAATTTGCCAGATTTTCAGTTTGGCACCTATGAAATAATTTGTTAATTTGCTTGAGGATTATCTGACCATACGGCCTTCAGAAGATAAAAGGGATGAGAGTTAGAGCAGAATTCAATGGGACTCTGAGCTTTGTTTTATCATTCTGACATGAGTTTCATGGACAACTCAGGGTCTCAAAGCTCAGCGCTCCTCAAGTGAAGAACTCATAAAGAATAAGTGAAGAACAAAAAAGGAATAAATACCACATAAGAATCTACTTGCCATGACCACAAATGAAAAAGAACCTGTCTAGAAAAAAGCAGTGAAACACAATTTGTCTAGAGAGGAAGCCACTTTCTGATTTGCCACGGTTCCTTTATGGACAAATTTTACCTCCCTCAAAGGCTGCACTGAATCCCATAGACACAGCCACCTCCTTACATGACCTCGCTACATCTCCAGAGCAAGCTGGGAATTTTTCACATAATAAAATGTGATATCATGATGCTTGAGATACGTTCCTCTGTGTGCTTGACACTGTAGCCCTAAAAATATTTAAATTTACTCCTCCTACAATAAAACAGATAGAACTTAAACAAATCCCTCAACATACCCATTACTAAAACCTTCTAGTCCAGTGTAATTTTTCCTTAATTTGAGAAAATTTTTTCTTTACAATTATTTTCTCAACCACTCCATAAACACTGAATGAAGCAAGACTAAAACTTTATCTGTTTTCTGGTTTTAAGAGCAATCAACCAAATTCAAAACTCAGACACTTTAATATGACATTTTGGTTTGTTTATATTTTCTATTGCTCCTGGTATTCCTATCTATCCCACATCCCCGATATGGTGATAAACCACCACATACAACATGACAAGGAAAGCATATTAAACAACGGACTATCAGTATAGTTAGCTCAAGTTCCTGTTACCTGAACCAAGGAAGTTCTCTTAATTAGGGCATCTGATACATCTTCAACCATTTAAATGCCAAAGAAATAAATGGAGACAAAGGAAGCCCCTTGCAAAGCCTGTGGAAAGTACAAATACATTATTTTCCTTCTGTATTTAGTTCTTTTATTCTCTTTGTTGCTTGGCTTCATGTATCCCTACTCTTCTCTATCACTACCTGCGGTTCCAGAGGCAGGTAGCAGAGGGCAGCAGATAATCCTGGAGAGGAGAGGTTGACTTGAAAGAAGATGCTTTTCTTTTGACTTCCCCTCTCTCATTATATGGAACAGTCACCAAAAGTGGTTGTCTTTATGAAAGTCTGGGACATGTTTTCTTTAAAATTTTCTGACTCACTATTCAGCACGTCCCGGTGGCTGTCTCACGGAACTTGGTGTTCACCGCAGTTCATGGAGTGCTTGAAAATTACTGTGGAAAGAGGGTTAGAAACATCTGGTCACATATTCCCCAGGATCTTCAAAAGATCGGGGATCTGCTTCTGCAAAGAGAAACAAGTAAGGGAATAGTAAATCCAGAAGCAAAGATTCATGTCAGAATTCTATGTCAGGAGGGACGTTGCTGTGCTCAGCTCGTGTGACATCTAGTGTGACATAATCCATATTAATTCTACTCTGGCTGTTCTGATCTTCAGCTGACTACTCCAACTAACTCACAGCGGAGGGGTCCACAGTCCTCTAGTCATAGGACAGTGCAGACCCAGGAACATCAGCCTGAAAATAAGCTGAAAATTCAGAGAAAGTTTCTAAACTCTGCAGCAGTAAAAATTCTAGGATAGCCTCTGATCAGAGGCATGACAGAAAAAGACCTGACTGACTTGAGAAAGAATGTGAAGAGTTGTCAACAGGGTCATACAAGGTAGTTGTCTGCAATAATTGGGTCTGGATTTGATGACACTGACAATTTCCCCAGCCTTCTGCTCCTAATTAATGGTGAGTCCCATGAAGGGCACATGATGAAAAAGACTGGAAATGGTTTATATGAGAAATTCATCATTATATGATCATGTTCAGTTCCACATTTTGACATGACTGGAGAGAAACATTTCAGGGGGGGCAAGAGGTTGGGGGTGGGAGATGGTTATTAATAGCTGTTTCTTAAGTCTACATACACCAAGAAGCAATGCTATTTCTGAAATGATGTGATGATGTGTGCTTCAAAGACCAGATGTCTTCTGCTGTAGTAGTGCAGTAAATTTAAGTTTGTTTATAAAGGTCAGTCTATCTTTAGACACATAATAGAGGAACTTCAAATGGGAACCTAATCATCTTATCCTTCCTTTCTAGTTTTTTGGAAAGAGGAAGGCACAGCAACAGGATGAGTCTGTTCACTCTAAAATTGGGTTTATCCTCCAGAGATACACCTCTCTCTCTCCAGTAAAACTCAAGAGAAAAAACTAACCGAAATATAGTCATCCTAAACTCCCTAAAAGAATTGTGTTCGAAAGACTGTGTTGTTTTGGGGTTTTTTTCCTAATTAAATAAGAGTTGTGTGAATTAATAATTTTAATATTGGGACTGCTAGATTTTATATCCTAATTTCAGAGTCAAATTCCTTGCTGTAATAAGCATTGCACTGGCCTTATGGGTTCAGAGTTCTGAGGACCCAGAAAAGGACAGCTTTTGGGATTCATTTTCATCATTGAAACCAGGAGTGCATCACTGTTGGAATTTGCAGACAGAGACAATGCTTAGAGCATGGGAAGCTCAAATTAGAAATAATTTCTAATTTCTTGGTTTGGAACCCATGATAAGGGTATTTAAGTTAGCAAATAAGTCAGAAAACAACCACCAAACTCACCTTGGTTAGCCAGTGGCTTTTATCATTGACCAAGAGAAAAGTGACAGAGAAAAGAAAATTAAGTTATATGATCTTTTCAGGAATAATGTTGTAGAACACGTTTCTTTCTTCTCTAAGAGGACACACAGTGTTGGCTGATAAAACTTTATGGGAATGAAAACTTAAATGCATTGAAACTTCGGCACAGTATGTCACTATTTTATTCATATTCCCCCTTACTTTGCCCATGCCACTTATCAGTCTCAATACAATACAGTAGCTCCTCACAGATTGGCACCTTGTTACCACACTTACTTCCTCTTTTACTGCACTCTGACTTTGCTTAAATTACTCCTGGATAAAATATTTTGTGCTATTCTCAGCCTCATACAGCTAAATAACATTCCTGAAAATTTTCTGTCCTATTTTGCCTTTTATGGTTCCAGACAAGGTGAAAGATGAGCTTATTTCCTCGGGTTTATTAGTAATATTAATAATAAGAATAATTTACTGCGTTTTGATATGAGATCTTTTAAAGCAATTTGCAGTTATTCATTATATTTCCTACAAACCTTGCAAGTAAAATTAGCTTTTTTTTGGAGATGGAAAGACTGAAGGGCAGAGAAGCTAAGTGTTTGACCAAGGGTCTCTGACAAAAAAAGGTTAATATATTTAATTCCCAAATTGCTGGACACAGTGATGTTTGTCTGGTGATTTGTTCACAATGTAGTTTGAAGAACTTTCGTCACCAGGAGCTGGGCTGAAATTTCAGTCAGTAGACTTCAGAAATTTCTTGCCTTGTTTTCTACCGGAAATATAAAATATGGAGAATGTGGGATGTCAGGTTCCTGATCTCATCCACTGTTTTTTGTTTTTTTCAAGCTGAGCTATATGGATCTGGTGAAAGATTTTCTGAGAAACTTTGCATATGGGTTTTCATTTCCATTTGCTACTACTCTCTGCTTCTTAAGATGACTATTTTTGGCATCAACACATGCACTATACTCCATTCTCCATAGCAAGTTCAGGGCTGCCTGAGACTCCTATTTTCATTACATAAATTAGCAAAGTAAAGACAATAGTTTGGAAAAATATGAGAACACTTACCAATACACAGCGTAAGAGAAAAATATTGACCACATTACGGTGGCTCTTCTAATCTCTTTATTTAAACACAGTGTGTCATTCCACATTGTTGAGTAATAAAAGTTCACAAAAGAAGGTAACATAAAACATATAAAAATGTTTAAGACATATATGAATGAAGTAATTTTAACAACCACTTACATGCTTTAAATGCAACAAAATTCTTTACAAAACTGGAGTGTTTAATACAAGGATTGGGACATCCATTTTTTCTTTTGTAAGTGTCCGAGCTATGACTATTCTAAACTAAGCAGTTATTTTAAACTTAGGGGTTGGTTTGGGTTTTTTTTTGCAGCTCAGAGATTTTCTGTGGGCTGTGAAGGTTATTCCACCAACTGCCCAGATAACAGCTAATCATGCATCTACTATATTAAAGATGGGCATCTCAAAGATTCCAGATCTACAGCCCAGATATGAGAGTTTTCACCTGTGACCTTAGCGTGTGGATTCTCCTGGCTCTTTGTTGGTGCACTGCAATATTTCTCAGTAGTCCAAGGCTGAAGAATATAATATCCATTTGGCATTTCCAAGAGAATTTAAGCAGGGTAAACTGCAAATACCTGTGTTTGGCTAGGAGACCAGATTCAGTGATGCTATATTTGCAAGGACTTCAGGAAATCTTTCTTTACAAAGAAAAGAAAAAAAAAAATCTTAATGTCTCATTTATGTTTCCTGACCAGAAAAATCTTAGTGGTGCAATTCTGCATTGCTCTCATTCAAACGCCTGACTTGATTAACTTCCTCATCTGTAAAGCTGCCACTTACCTCTAGACCTCCCTAAAAAGTTTCTCATCCACAGAAAGCCCCACTGCAAGCCCTCCTAGGTCTGCCAAGGTCAAAAATGTGTGAAAAAACCCCCTCCTGAATCCTAAGAAACACTTTATCCTGTTCTGATTCACTTAGTCAATGTTACTGCATTAGAACTCCCTCTGCTCTCCTCTGCTCGCTACAGTGAGCAAAGGGGTTAAGAAGCTAAGCGAAATGAATATGTAGTTTTTCACAGGGTTGTAATGGAAACTTCAAAGTAATGTGATCAGATATGTTCCAATATACCCTAAAACCACTACTGCCATAACCCTGATGAGTGAACACATTGAAATCTGAGGCTAAATTGTGTGACTAATTCTGAGCTTATTGAAATGAACAAGGACAAACGAGGTGCTACTTTCTCTCCCAGATACACAGTCAATTTTAGAAGGGCTGCAGCACCTTTCTCATCAGTTTTTAGGCTGTAAATTACATCAGAGATTAGACTTTTCACCCTGGCTATGGCTACTCTCAGGCACCTTGACTCCTTGTGGACACTGTAAAAGAAAAACTCAAGTATTTGTATTTTAACATGGTCTGCACTCTATAAAAAAAACAGAAGCAGTCTAAGGTTTTGGGACCAGAACACTCTTTGGCACATTTCTAGATATGTTTTATATCTTTTTTTTTTTGTCAGTAATCACATTCACAGTTTACTTTATATTTGCCTGGTTCTGACCTCACATAGCTAGCTCACATAACCTGGCTAAATCATTGTGAAATGCTTTAGACAAGAATATTCTTTAGCACGGAGGGCAAGCCCTCCTTTTGGGGTGTTAGATGGTTTTAAAAACCTGAAGCCAAGGGGGTCCTAAAATTCACGCCTCCAACTTCGTGAGTGAGTATGCAACATACAGTGTTGGGTTATTATGGTAAAGGTATGCATTGCCATTTACTTCTAAAGAGAGCCAGTCTTGCACCAGTAGGTTCTGATTTAACAAGGAGTACAAGGTGGGATCAATCCTAAGCAAATTTAAGTAATCAGTAGGTCCCTTTACTCTCACAAGCAAGGTAAAAGCTTTAAAAAGACTGAGTCTACAAATGGAGGTCTTCTACCTGTTTATTGAAATTATTGGGAGCTTGCTTTAAAATACTTCCCCTCCCCTTAACTCTATTTGGGAGGTTTTAATCTAAAATACACACAAAATTATGTTTTAAAAAGGAGGGCTAGAAATTCTCAGATATTCCTGACTTCTGTATTTAAAGGCTGGTGACCTAAATGATCTCTTTGTTTATTGGCTTCCTTTTCTGCATGCAAATCCAACTACCAGAATTAAGCCCACTTAGTTTCACTAAGTCTCTTGGTGTTGCTCTACCTCCAATAATAACAACAAAAGTCAGTATTACTGAGAGAGAACAAAATTTGCCTGTTCAGACTCGGGAATCTTTTCAAATCTGTCTTATGCAGTATAGCAGTAAAGAGAAGTGTTATTAATGTGAAAGTTAAGGCTTGGAAAAAGATTGGAAGAAAACTGTTGGGATGGGTCCAGAGGAGGCCATGAAGATGATCAGACGGCTGGAGCACCTGTCCTATGAAGAAAGATTGAGAGAGTTGGGGTTGTTCAGCCTGGAGAAGAGAAGTCTCCGGGGAAACCTTATAGCAGCCTTCCAGTACCTGAGGTGGGGCCTATAGGAGAGATGGGGAAGGACTCTTTCTGAGGGAGTATAGCAATAGGATGAGGGTAACAGTTTTAAACTGAAAGAGGGGAAATTTAGATTAGATATTAGGAAGAAATTCTTTACTGTGGGGGTGGTGAGGCACTGGAACAGGTTGCCCAGAGAAGTCATGGATGCTCCATCCCTGGAGGTGTTCAAGGCCAGGCTGGATGGGTCTTTGAGCAACCTGGTCTAGTGGGGCGTGTCCCTGCCCATGGCCAGAGGTTTGGAAATAAATGATCTTTAAGGTCCCTTCCAACCCAAACAATTCCATGATTCTATGATTCTATGAAACAGTTGAGAGCTGATGAGTCTTTAAATCATTTGCTTGTAAATGTTTACTGCAAGCTTAGTGGAAATGTACCCTAGGCTCATTTAATGCTACTTTAGAGCTCTGTTGACTGTAATAGGAACTTAAACCCATAGGCCACATGTGGACACCTCCATAGAGTTATGTACCTTTATCTGTCT
>VXBO01006141.1:26060-41516 GCA_013400135.1 Rhinoptilus africanus | reverse complement strand
TAACATCTACTTCCTTCCCACCCAAAATCTACACAAATAACCTCACAGGAGTAATTATATTGATTTACTAACCATATTCTCATGGATGTGATACAGTCAGGAGTGGCTCACGATAACATCAAGTCCCACTGTTCTTAGATCTTAAGGACTGGAGACTGTTTCAGTCTAAATTATCTATGTTTGTTCATTTTACTCCATGGAAAATGAATGATATGCCAGGATACATGGAGAAGTCCCTGATACAGTTTGCAAATTGCAGTTAAATTTTCCAGGTTTCATAGTCTTTCTGAAAGTTGGTCCTGTATTATATATCTGCTTGAAAGTTGTGTTGCACTGGCCTGGTGTTCCTGATGATGTTTGTACCTTGAAAGTAATAAGAGGTATTTATTTCAAGCAGTTTTTGCCAGGGTAATGAGAGGCTAGGGAGCAGAAAATTCAATTATGCGAAGTGTGTTATGTATGTGTGTTTTCATGATTTGTATTGATTCACGTGCATGACAGATTGGTTATAAATTGGGTAATATATTGGCTTGTAAATGAAATATATCGGATTGCAGGAACATATTAGGTGGTATATTGAATTCTCAGGGCCACTATGACATTTTATTTGTGGGTGTAAAGAATCTCTGTTATTGTGTGTGTGTGGCTGGTATAATTGCTTTACAGGGGTGATACCTGGGTCATTTATGGAAATATATTAGCACCACAATGTGTCCGGTCAGTGACTGCCCTTGCCATCTTTGAATTGAAAGGATGAGTCTTTCTCTCAGAGAGTGAAGGGTCTCCTTCCAAGCCTATGGTCTCATCTAGCACAGCCTTGTCAACATCAGAAGGAAAACGTCTGCTGATGTGTAGGTTGACATATCAAGTTCCCTTCAGTCTAAATCCGGATCACTTTCTTTTCAGATAGCATCAAAGCCACCACCACAAAAAAACAAGGAAGCAAACAAACAAAACCAACCAACCAAAAAAAAACCCACCACAGATAAAATGTAGTCACTGAGTGTAGTACTACTCATACATGGACATCCCTCTGAAGAGAAAATGCAAAAGAAAAAATTCTATTAAAGAATGAGTAAGAAGCGGGGAATTTTGAAGGTGCACATATGGGAAAAATGTTGTTACTTTCCTGTTAAAAAAATATCTCTTATTGTCTGTAGATAGATTAAGACAACAATTTGCCTCCTTGCACTGATGTTTTTGGCTGTAAAAATACAGAGGCAAATGCTAAAAAGTTTGTTTCTTCTAAACTGTGAGGTGGAAAGAAGATTTATTTCCTCTTATTATTTATACTACTTCTTATAGTTTCAAAAGTATTTCAATAATCTTTATAGAGCACAATTATACCATAGCCAATTGATATGAATGATTTCAGTACTTTTTAATATGCTGTTTAAAATCTCCAGTGTAAAATATTCTTAATGCATGGCATAATATATATAGCAATTTCTTTTAATATAACTGAGTCCTGGTTTCATTTTGTGGCTAAAATGCAGAATGGATAAAGATTGAGTTTGTATTAGTCTATAGAGATGCTTACCTCACTGCAGCAGAAGTTCTGTCAGTATTTCCACTAATTTGGCACTGAGTTTCTACATGGATCTGTGTTTACTTATGTTTCAGGGAATAATTATTTCTTCTGTTCTTGGGTTTTGGCTCTTCTTGTCTGTGTGAAATTCTGTGCTTTGTGGTATTCTGGAGGTTAAGTGTGTTCATCAGAGTGCCTCCTCCCAGCTTTAGCTTCTGAGGATCAGGTGTTCAGTTAACTGACAACACAGCTACAGTGGTACAAGTGGTAATTATGAATCTACTTTCTTTATGGGACATAGTTGAGCTGGAGGTTTACAACTTCTAATATATTATGTGGGACTCAAACCTTGGCACCAGTATTTACCTTTGGCATCTCATCTTTTAGACACACTTCTGTGGAAGAACGTGAGTTGAGGCAAAAGTTGTGCTAGGATTTATTTCTTGTACTAACCAGACATATTTGTGAGTTTCTAAATAGGAGATGATGAGCACTTTACAACACTTCTTTTTTCATCTAACAGTTGGGAAACAGTCGTAATGTAAGGTAATAGAGTATATTTTTTCCTCTGTTTAGGAAATACTGAAACTAGGTCTCAAGATATGAAGGCTTCAGCAAATAATAGTCAGGTCTCCAAAAAATTGCAAGGTAGTTATGGGATAAGGTGCAAAGATGTTTGGGTAAAATATTATGTCCATACTGCACTGAATAGTTCCTTGTAAAGGTGTAAGTCTCCAAAACTAGTCAAAACTTGCAAGGTTGCTTGAACACTTATGATTAGCCATGATTTACATGACTGTTCTTCTGGGGTTCTTGGAGTCCCACTACCCACGTCATCTGGAAAGTTGTGGATGCCCCATCCCAGGAGGTGTTCACGGCCAGGCTGGATGGGGCTTTGAGCAACCTGGTCTAGTAGGAGGTGTCCCTGCCCATGGCAGGGGGGTTGGAATGAGATAATTTTAAAGGTCCCTTGCAACCTACACCATTCTATGATTCTATGCACCATGGTCTGAGGTGCTCTGTGCTCTTTGTATTGGTTTCCCCTGCTGTGTCTCTAAAGATACCAAGTCTCTAAAGATGAAAGAAGCTTTGAATTTTGTGAGCAGAGAGTGGTAATTCATGCCTCCTGTCTATGCTGACACTTTTTTGAACTTTCATCCACCCATGTTATAAACCTAGAGTATACAACCCCTGAGAAAGACAAACCTGTTAACACAGGGTTCTTGTGACTGCCCAACAAGCAGATACCAGACCCTGAGACTGTGTGTATCTCTCCTGAGTCATCTGTACAAAAGAAAGTAATAGTCATAATTAAACTGCAATTAAATAATTAAACTGCAACCTGTAACAGTGGTGTGTAACTTTGCTAGCAGGCTTAGATATGCTTAGCAGTCTAATAGTTTCTGAAATAGGATTTCTTCAGACTAACAATATTTTCACAGACAAACAGAAGGAAGATGGATAGCCTGTTGTTTTGCAGCAAATTAAAAACCAAATAACCTTTAGGATGGGAATATTTACCTGCATAAACATGGTGAAATGAAATGTTCTTAGTACTATTATTTTGTTTAAGACTACTACAATCATAGAATCATGTAGGTTGGAAGGGCCCTTTAAGATCATTAAGTCCAACCAGTAACCAAGTACTGCCAAGTTTCCACTGAACCATGTCCCTCAGCACCACATCTACATGTCTTTTCAATCCCTACAGGGATGGTAACTCAAGGACTTCCCTGGGCAGCCTGTTCCAACGCTTGACAACCCTTTTGGTGAAGAAATTTTTCCTAATATACAATTTAAACCTCCCCTGGTCCAACTTGAGGCCATCTCTTCTTGTTCTACGGCTTGTTACGATAGAAGTGAGAAGAGACTAACCCTAGCCAAGTACTAGACAAGGTACTACACATTTTAAGATGAATAATAATATATTACTAAAGATTTTCCTTCCAGGCTGCCAGGCCCAAGTATGAAAAAAATAGTAAAAGCCACAAGGCAGGAGGATGATGGTAGCACTGCTAACATAAATCTTGTCACTCTATCTTCCCCTTGCACCTGCCTTGCCTCTCTAATCTGCATGCTTTGCATCTGGTCAAGGTACAGTATAGCATGAGATCTTCCACCTGACAACACTTCTCTTTTCAATCGTGTTTTTCAGAGTTCACTACAGCACTATTTGACATTTTTCCACTCTGAAAGTACCTGTCCCATCATAGACTCCTATCTGCAATGAGCCACACTGTGAGCTACAGTATGTTGAATGCCTTTCTGGGTCTAGGAAGATAATTGCTTACATTGCTAAATATAAATTTACTAATTTATGAAATTCTTTTCCCAGAAGCTAAATAACGATGATATTTCCAAAAAGGCTGAAAGATTAAAAATTGACATTTTTTCTAATGTATTCTCAAAGGCAAACTTGTCCATTTCTGTGGGGTTTTTTCCTCTGTATTTTTATCATAAGTAGTTTTCAAATTCCTGCTTACCTGCACTATTCAATTACCTGGACTCTCTGTGAAAATATGTTATTTAAAAGGGGAAACTAGACTTCATACCCTAAATAAAAATGAATCTGGTAGATGTAAAACATAAGGAAATTTTAACATGTTGTGGTCATTGAGTGTTACTGTGAAAGGGTTGCTATATCCTTGTAATACATTTCTAAATGTTCCAGGCTAGGAAATGAGAAAAGGCATAAGTTACAAGCAGCATCATACCTTATGACTCACACATTACAAAAGATAAGCCAGTATCAGTGTATTTTCCTCAAGTGATTCCTAGCAGTGTTTGTGAAAGAGTAAAAATATTTCTGGGAGTAAAAAGCTGTTTTATTTCTCCATCACCATTTGCCAGAGTGAGGTGAATTGCATGTTTTAATTTGAGAGTTACTTTGACACTGGGTGGAGAGGCACATTTTCAATTTAGCTCTACAGCAGGGACTTTCATTTAACTTCTCTCCAACATGTCTTACATCTCGTAGGAATGAAGATTATTATTATGGGGGTGGCCACTCTGCTGGGCTGATGTCCTGTGAAAGTATAGCTGAGGAATCATGTGTTGAGAATGGCTATAATCTCAACCTACATCTTTCTGGAACTCTTTTCTGAGGACCTGGTGTCCATGAGGTCTCATTCGACTGCATTTTCTATATCTGAATGAAAACAGAGAACCGCAGTGAGTGAAATAATCTCAAAACATTTCTCTGGTTTCCTAGTCCTATCCTTTTTCTTTCACTTTTTAATCCTGGCAAACATGGTGCCCCACAGCCCAAACATTTAATGAAAATTAAAAAATAAAGGTAATATGCTTGCTAAAGTAACAATATCAAGGACAGCTGGGATTCCTGTTGTCTGATTGAGCTGAGAAGTAGATATCTCTCTCTCTAGACTGCCCTTACAGTTGATGGGGAGAACTGGGCTTATCTAGGCAGTGATGCATTCCCTAATTTAGACTCTTATTTTGGGTCTGGAGATGGTGACCTCCAGAGGTGCATTTCTCCCTCTCTATTCGTAAGAAAAGAAGATAAAATAATTAACACAAAATAGCCACCTAAGTTTTATAATGTTAAAGTTAAGTAAAAATCTCATGACCAGACATGTACTCATTAAATAAAGTCCTCAAAGATTAAACATCTAATAAATAAGGCTAAGAGGAAACTGGCAGGTTTTCTGTCATTTACTGCTCCGTCAAGGGTTAACCTGTTAAAAACAAAAACAGAATATAAAAACAGTTGGATTTTTGAAATGGTTTAACTACATTTTAGGTCAAAGTTTCGTTTTGGAGACTTTTTCTTTCTAAAGTTGCTGGTGAAGTACAAAACAAACTTAGAGAGGTGGTGGAGGCCCCATCCCTGGAGACATTCAAGGCCAGGCTTGATGAGGCTCTGAGTAACCTGATCTAGTTGAAGATGTCCCTGCTCACTGCAGGGGGGTTGGACTAAATGACCTTTAAAGGTCCCTTCCAACCCAACAGATTGTATGATTCTATGATTCTATGGTTACTAATGATAGTGAAAATGGCTGCAGAGGGATGTATATTCTGCCCTTTCTGTCTTTTTTCTGCAGAATTCTTGTTCTGTAAGACTGCAGGCAAATTTTTTTCTCATTTCACTTTGATTTTAAGTCCCTTATGTTTGGGATCCTTCCTAAGAAAAAAAATGGATCCAATTATTCAAAGGGACAAATTTGACTCTGGGCAACCCAAAGCAAATCAGAGGTCATCTTTGAAAATATCCAAAGATGCTACTTACTTAGTGTAGACAACATACCGAGGAGACTACCATCATTGTAACTTCTGGAGGCTCAGGGTCATCCTGCAGAACCTCATCTGCTCTGACTCAGTGGAGAGATATTAATGAATACTGGCCTTCTAGATTGCTTGTGAAGGGCAGCAAGACTCAAGGGAATGTTGTTTCAGGAAGGAATCTCAAATATGAGCAAATCTACAGTTAGGTGTTGCTACCACAGAAAAAGCACCATTGCTGCACATAGTAGAGTTTTGCATGACTTTCAGAGAAACTCAGAGGAACGTGGCTTTAAAAGGGGAAAGAAATCTTATCAATTTTCACTCAGCTAATTCACACAGACTCAGTGCTATGCATTTTTCCTCCCTTTCCGCAGTATATCAATGCCCTTCTGATACCTTCACTGCTCATAGTGAGACGCAGCATTGCAAGCTAATATCAGCTTGCATTGCACGTTGTTTCATGTAAAGTATATTCTTAGCAATTACTTTAGACTCTAATTGAGCTGAGCTAAATAATGATGTGTTAACTTGGTTTGTTTGCTATGACTCAAGGATTTACAAAAGATAACCCAGTTAGGGGCTAAGGTGCCTGTGCTAATTGTTTTCCTGAACAATACATCTTTCAATCACCTTAACTCCATTGTCTTTGAAAGTAGTTGACACTTCTTTTTATTCTTCTATCATCTCATTTTAATGTCAGCGTCAATACAAGAGGTAATTAAATCAGCAAAGGGGATAAATTCTGCATGCTGTGCAAACAAAAAAGAAAAATCCAAGGTGATTCAGTCAATAGTACTATGAGCTTAATCATATCATAAGATACAATAATAGGAATATTATCTAGTTTCGTTTGTAATTTATTATCCCTGAGTTTTCAAGTGTGGACAAAGGCTGCTTGTAAGTACCAAACTATAGTAACTAATAAACCAAGGCAATTGTTTATACCTAAAAAGCAGAAAAAAACTAGGTTACCTTGTGCCATTGTAGGTAATGGTTCATTAATGTTAACATTGTGACAACAACTAACGCATTGGACCACATTATCAAATAAAGAAGCCAAACTATTTCTATTCAAATCAATTCCACGTTTTCTGCATCATGAGCTATAGGAGTGTTGTGCAAAGTAACAACCAGGAAAACCTCTCAAGATTTTCTTCTTTTATCTAAAATGGGTTTGTAGACAGTAATTAAGACTTAAACTACTTAGTCCATTATCTTTTTATCATCTTGCTTGGAAACCACACAGAAAGAACATATTGTTTAATCAATCTGACTCCTCTTTCAGAGGAGTCTGTAGACTCTGAGCTACGAGTGTAGGAATTTTGTGTTAGTCTTTCTACAATGTTTGGTACAAAATGACTAAAAGTGTAGCCTAGACTATTTGGATTGTATTATAATACACATAACTGATCGATAAAAATATTGATTAGAAATAACAGCTAAAATTATCTGCATCCCATTCAGTTGAGAGCAATTATAAGCAGATGGGAATATTCCCAGGTTTTACTTTCTATAATCCGTTAATCATGTGCAAAGCCCTGTTATCCTTGCCAGTTACTAAAAATTATGTCATTTTTGTGGGGGAGATAGAGTCACTCAGAACTTCTGAGAGACAGAATGCTTCCTTTAGATGGCTGAAAGTGAAACTCAGGATAAAAAAAAAAAAAAAAAATCCTCATGTTTGACGTTTTTAACAAAATGTCTTTTCCAGCATCAGAAAGTCAGTCAGGAAGTCAGTTAAATACACAGTCTATGATAATATATGGTAAATCAAGAAATACAGTTCCTAGTCAATAGCACAGATTCCTGAAGGGAATAGCTGTGATAGGGTTCTTACAAATATTTTCCAGAATTAAATTATTAACAGGATAACAGCTCTATATAAATATTTTGAGTTCCAGGTCTCACCTACATGAGGCTGCGAAGTAAGTTCATGTGTCACTGGTGAAGAAGTTCTTAGGTTTTAATTGGTAGGAAAGTAAAACATTTAGCAGTAATAGGGCATTATCTCATAAACTAATTACTAGAACTGCACAATATTTTTCTTACCACCCTCATGTCTAACCTTATCAAATCAAATTTATTCTCTTTTTGACAGCAAAGAAATTCCATGAAGATATACGTTTTTATAAAAAGCAGAGGACATATACCTGCTAGATTCTCTTTTAAAGGGAGTCTATGGGTGAGCAACACAATTCAAGGAACTGAGACTAGTTAGAGCTCTATATTGTCCTTTTATTCCCACAGAGACAGCAGAAAGTGCCAGGTCTTTACACCTACCAAGCTCTTATGAACTGTCCCAATTCAATAACATTTTGTTGATCCAGCTGACCTCGGTTACTGTAGAGGAAGAGCTGTACTGCTACCAAATAATCTTTTTTTCCTGCAGTGATTATTTTTCTCAGCTATGTCACATATGACCTGAGAAAGAAATTAACCTTTAAGAATGATCATTTTTTTCTCTTCAGTCTTTGATGGCACAACAAAATTGTCATTATGGGAAAATTGGTTCACCTAACCCAGGACAAATAAAAATACCTTTTTAGAATTAGAGTTAATTTGGCTTTAAACAGGACTTTTCTCTTGCTTCATCCCAATTTCAGACTATGAAAGTAATTAACAAGTTGTTCTGCATGATGCTTTGTTTGCAGAATAGTATCTTTAGAGACTTGGCTGAAAATGAACCTACTGGATTTTGACATTTTCTTGAAATCCTTAAATATGATTTTTTATATATATATACCAAAAAACCTGTTCTGGAAGGTACATGTATGGCAAGGTCTTCTGAATCTGTCATAACACAAAACATCATAAAGCAACAGAGTTTCATGTGTGTTTCATTGGCTGATGCTAGTTTAAGCACCTCCCAAATCTGATCACATGTATCTATATCTGTTTTATCAACAGCTTGTGCAGCCCGGTTGCATAGCATGTCATAAACTGATCCAGAATAAAACAACTCACCAAAACTATACTTATTCTTCAGTTGATCCAGTTGATCAAGCAGCTGCCCAATGAGCTGTTCCAGTACAATGCAGTTTTTGGAACGATCAGCTGAAAACTTGCAGGACAAGGGAGAGTGACTGAAAGGGAATTGCTTAAGTTAGCTTCAGCAGCAGTACCACTGAATGCGCAAGCATGGAAATAGTTCCATTTTGCTCAGAATATGAACTTCTTTATATGGAAAATATATGCAAATCGACCAGATGTATTGAGAGGGGAAAACATAGAAGCCCTGATTTAGCAAAGTACTTAAGCACACTCTTAAAGTTAATCATGTGCTTAAGTCTATTCACTGAAGCACTTGACACATGTGTATGCTTTTGCTGAGTTAATGTAATAAAGTAGAGACCATAATGATAGTCCTAGGATAAACAGACAGGCTGAGTTGTTAAAAGCAAAGTAAGTGTGAGCTCCTGCTTCCTATACACCATCCTAAAATAGTTCTCAAACGCAGAGATGAATCTCCCGCTGCAGGCACTTCTCCTTTTCCGTTGTCTAGTGAGGGAACTCAATGATTAGTTTAGACTAGACAGCAAATGGCCCAGATGTGATGGCATGATTTGTGCGCCACAGAGTGAAAGCTGTCTTGCTTTCAAGCAGTAACATGCCCTCCTGGCCAGGGGACCTGGAAGTTTTCTGGGAGAAGTGTGCAAAAAGAGTGACACCTGATAATAAACTGTGTTCTAACATCCCTAAGCAGATGCCCAACTCTATGGAACATTTCTTCCAGTATCGGGTTCTTATTAAAAAGTATTAAGCAGTTGCGTTCTATTTACTACATGCTAACAAAAACTGTGTACAGAAGGCTTTTTATTACAGTTGTTGTTCCTAGGATGAACCTAGACCCCTGAACTCAAGGAAGCAGTGGTGATTCAGGGAGGCACGAGCATCACCAAAGTTAAACTTCCTTATCAGATGAACCTTATTTCTCATTAATGACCATACAACTAGACAAGTTTCACAAGCATTAACTACCAATAGTGGGTGTGAGCTATAGGTGAAGACATCTAAATTTAGACCTTTTCTTATAGGTGTTGACATGTGCATGAAGTGTGTCAAAGCTCCTGTGATGCTCAGAAGAGAGCTGGTCCATGTACTGACAGGAGTTTTGTCATACCTCATGAGCGAAACAGCTCATCCTGAAACAAATAGTCTTTGTTTATTGTAGTGAGCATATCTTTCTGGATTATCACAGAGAACCTGCTCACATTTGGGTACTTACACTTCTAAATCTTGATTCTTGAACTGAATCTTGTCTTGAGTGACTTAAATTGCTCCAGACACTCCTGTGTCAGAGGGTTCATTTGGTGAACACTGTGTTTTACCCTCTCTAGGAAGCTGGTGCTGACAGGACATTTAGCAAGGTGGATCCTTGTCCTGACCAACTCTGGCTTTTCTTACATCCCCATGTTATGTTGTTCTGTTATGTAGACATTTTTTACCTAGTTGGTGACCAATGGTGAGGCTTGAATCTTTTATATTTCATGCTTTTATCAGAATTTCAATTGTTTCCTCACTATCCACAACAACCCATCACTTTTTTCCCTCATCTGTTGCTTCATGCAAGAGTTTACTCACTTGGTATTTTTTTCAATTTTTACGTGTTTTTCACGGATTTTAACAACCAAAGCCTATTGTAGACTTGAAAACTCATACAAAGACATTCATAGACATTCTGGGATATGAGCCAAGTATTGTTTCTAGCTTAGATGCAACTGAATGTTTTTTTCAATGTATTAATCTTTTTTTTTTCTTCCTTTTTTTTTCTTCAACTACAGTACTGTTTTTTCCTAGACTTAATATCCCACCTGCTGTGTTACAAGGGTATCATATTCACTTATACCTCATTGTGCAACACAATTCGTACAGCCATTTAATCCTCACGTTCATTTTACTAGAGTGAGTAAAGTCACGTGTATTTATCAATTTCTGACAGAAAAAAAATTAATGTATCTGCTTCTTTATTTCAAAGAAAATCCAATAAGCCGGTGCAATGTATTTGTCAGAAGACCACTGGACAAAAATGGGCCAAGCGAACATATTTACTGTCTTGGGCATGGAATAGCTGCGAGCTAGTATCTGAAAAAAGATGAGTCTTGTAATTGCTTAGAGCGGAAGAAAAAGCTGTAATGAGAAATCAGTATGACTGTAAAATACACTAAATTCAGTTTTTCAGGGGTTAGTATCTACACATACATCTCAGAAAATCACCCTGGGTTCCTGTCATTGATAACGGAGAGCTTGTTTATGTAGTCAATGACTTCAGGATGTGATCCATCTCCTTAAACAGGCACCTACATTTGGTTCAATGTAAATTCTGTTGACCAGCTCTTCATTGACTATAATAAGAACCTGGAGAACAAGCTGTGATGCAGACACTCCATTGCAGATATCTGGAGTCAAGTGAGGTGAATTCATCATTGCTATAAGTCTTTTGTTTGAAGATACAAACTTGACACTACTGCTGCGTGTATGTTTGGCTCAAATTTGAGGGTGCATAGGTCACTGAAAAGAAAGTGTTGTTCAACATGTGGCATGTTATATATTCAGCTGTATCATTTCAGCTTTTACTTCTTTCATATTTGGCCCATCGAGGACACATTGGTTTTGTTTGTAAACTGCTGTGCCTTTCTTCACCTCAAGCTCCAATGTAGTCTACATAGAGCTAAAACAGCAAAGTTTGTTTATGCATTTATGTTTGGCCAGTTTTGCTTTTGGCATGTTTTATTGTGATCACTTGAGAATCCGTGCCTCCTTTTCTCACACCCTGTCAGAGTGTAGGATCTGTTTTGGCATTTGTGTGCTCTACATTCCAATTCTGTACCTTCAGTCTATTACAGCTAGACCTTCAGCAATAAAGTCTCTCTGAAAATGCAGCAAAATTGCTTTACGACTTAATCACTGCTTAGCTTGTCATATCATGTGTGAAAGTGTCCCTGGTGAAAATCAACCATACAAATGTTCCTTTTAAACATATCTAAATCACACATTGGTAAATCAATGGAATACACATAACAGCTTTATATACCTTTAGTATGTTGGAGATCTTGGATCGTGCTTATTCAATAAAAATTCCACAGTACATGGTACTTTTTTTTAGATGAGAATTAATATCTCTTCATCAATGCTGGCTTGATACTGTGGAAGAACAGGGAAGGTAAGTGAGTTTATGAAAAACTAAAAGTTAAGTATAAGTTGTATTATAGAAGAATATCCTACAGAGTCTGCTTGACATTTAATGTCAGATTTTTATAAAGATACTATAAAGTAAGCTATAGAAAGAGAAAGTTTTTTTGATCATCTGCTGAATATTTTGTTTGGAATGGCAAACTAACAGGCAATTATTGACATGAAAAAATTTCCGTGTATGGTAAAGGACCATGTTAGTGTGGGAAAGTGAATTCCTTTACTCTGAGATGCAGATCACCCTGTGTAGAATTGCTGAATAAACTAGCAAAAACTGGTACCCAAAACATGGCTTAGTCTGATATTGACTGCACAGGAAAGAAGACATCAGGCAGGACTTTGATAGTATTTACTCTGCCAGGCATTCCAGCATGAAAACAAGCAAGAATTATTAGGGACATACATCTTATTTTTTCTGGCTTGAAAATTCGTATACACTTTTCCAAGTCCTATCAGTAAGCAGACACGAAATGCCAGGCAAGATTCCTTATTTAACTCTGTGACTCCAGATTATCATCAAAAACCTTGATCCCTCCGCTATCTGTATGTTAGAGGGGGACAGTTTTCTTCCATCCCTTTCCTTCTGTAGCTTGCTTACAGATTATTTCTTGTGTTCATTCACTCATTCACACGGCTCCTAGCTGGCTGAGGACTCTAAATCGTCAGTATTGAGGAAGCACCAGTAACCTCAATTTACTTGAATGACCGCTGAATCAAATTCTGTAGTTGCAATTACACCTGTGTGTATATGCCTGTGCCATGAAAGAGGATTTTATTTCCTTGCAGATGAAAGGCCCCTCTATAGGTGAAATACTATTATTACTTCAAACCACAATCCTTAATTTAGAGATCTGAAGTTATTACAACAACAAGAGACATTTGTCATCCACTGTGGATATTATTTTTAAAATTTATGCTTTGCTGTTTTAAATATGAATTCAAAACACTAAAGTCTTTTTGTTCAAACGTTAAGACTGAAATATTACAATGAAATTCCTAAGTAATAATTAATTTTATGATTCCAGCAGTTAAGCTTCTTGGGCCAAGTGCTGAGGGAGGCACAGGAGATGCAGAATTTGTCTCACAGTTGATTAATATTTTGTGGGTTTCTGAGGTTTTTTGCCAGTTCATTCAGACACTTGCCAGATTTACAGTTTCAATGGGACCTGCTCTGCTTCCAAATTATCTGGATTGCCACATTAAGGGGACAGAGGAGGTCAGTACCAAATCTATTGGATCTTTAAACAGGTAAGTTTGACCCCCTCCTGCTTTGTGTAGTTATTGCTACTTGCATACTGCGGATCTTGGCTTCTTTTCGGGTAGGGTTCTTCTTACCACTGTAGTCATGACTTCTCTCCTTAATGAAGAAAGAGTTGAGATGGCAGACTGGATGACAGCGGGAGGAAGGAGGGACAACACTTACTCTGCTACCACCTCTCTATTTCCTGAGAAAAAAAGAAACGGCTCGGATTTAAAGATGCATTAATTTTTCATGAGTAATACATTTAATACAAGGGAAGTAAAAACAGTGGAGAGGGCTTTTTAAGCCAGAATTGTCTGTTCTACTTTCCTGGTGAAATATGGTGGTGTAACAGGGCAATTATACTTCGCAGTAGCACAGCACCTCAACTAGAGAGAGAGATGCCCCTCACCACTCATAGCCCATGTAATTTTTTTAAAAACTTGTTTTTTACATTCAGAGGATTAAGAAATGACTAATTGTTGAGAGATGAACTTTTAAATCTTCCATGCTATTGACTAATGCACCAACAGCATTGTTTTAGCCCATTAGATAGAAAAGCAGCTACAACTTTCTAAAACACTAATGTTTTGACCAGTGAAATCAGGAATCCAGGAAGTTTATCATAACCTGCCTCCAATAAACCTCACCTTCTCTCATGGAATTACACAAAGATTCAGCCAGGTTTTCATATGCACAATTTCTTCTAAACTGGGGTACAGTTGAGAGACAAATGACAGCAAAAAAAACCCCAAAGGTTCATCTGTAACTCCCAGGATCTTTGTCTTCTAAATCTATCTCCTATACCTGTTTGTCACTGCTCACCCACTAAGGCAAGTTTTGCTCACAGACCTGCCCTGAACTTTTTTTTATATGTACAAATATGATTAAATATATGAACTAGCTCATATGGCACACCTTAGGGGAATGGAATGAACGTTGATTGAGTGCAGAAATGTCAAGCAGATTGACCATCAAAACCTTGGGAGAAGGTCTGGTGTTTGTAGATAGAGCTGCTGAGCTCAGAGTGGTCATATCAGGAGGAATTGTAATATATGGGCTGGTATTCAGAACATCTGATTAAGATAGTTGGTAGTTGGGCCTGATAGTGAAGGAAGCTGCTACATCTTTCAGGAAAGATCTAACAGATAAACCCCTCTATCCCCACCTCTTTTCCTGCAGTTGTGTGTATGGTTTTCCCATTCGTACTCCACATCATACTGATGAACAAAGAACTGTAGTTCAGTCCAGGTGCTTATGTCCAGGAGCTCAGTGTAAGGTGGAAAGCCAATAAAAATAACAACTGGAAGAGCATATATTGAGTGATTGTAGCTTGAACGTGGATGGTGTAAACCAGCACCAACAGTCACTGCACTGAAATACAGATAGACATACTCAGTTGCGGATCTAGCATCCAGCTGTCACATTAGTCTAGTGAGACAAAAATAATGTAGTTGATGGCTATCACTGCTACAAAGCTTTGGCAAAAAAAACAAACAGAGGCAATGTAACAGTACATTGGGGAAACATAACACAACAAAAAAATCCAAAATAGCATCAAAGAAAGCATTAGGATTGACTTTTTTTTTCTCCACATTACATATTGAACGGAATGTTAAAATAAGATTACCCATGAGAGCAGGTTGTGGTCTTTATTATTATTGGCATAAGGTCTTAATCTAGAGGGATTATGGTTTTAGTTCCTCAATACTCAGTGATATAGATACAGAAAAAAGGAGAAGATACTGTTGTCACAGGAAATATTGCAAGGTGAAGCCATGCTTTGGTTTGTTTTTTTAGCAAAAAATAGGAAGGTATTTCTATTTGTTTACTATATGCAGTGATAATGAGAAAATTAATATCACATGGCTTTGAACTGCATAAAAGACTTTTTAAAGTTTATTTTCTAGTGAGTGTCACAAATTGAGGGAATATCATTTCTAGTTTGAAATTTAAAAAAAAAAAATCCTTTAAATTAAAGTAATTGATTCCTTTGCTTTGGTATATGAAAAGAGGGGTTTACAACCAAGTCATTTCACTCTGTTGTAAGATTTGATTCAAAAAATGAACAATTACATTTTTTCAGTACGTTCCACAATAACTTTAAAAATTAAATGTCAGAAAATCTATGTAGTTGCAAAATTATTCAAAATGTGTGTAACAATAAAACACAACAAAACAAAACAAAACAAAATAAAATAAAATAAAATAAAATAAAATAAAATAAAATAAAATAAAATAAAATAAAATAAAATAA
>VXBO01006141.1:898-25952 GCA_013400135.1 Rhinoptilus africanus | reverse complement strand
ATAGCAGGCTGCACCTTCAGTCCAGTCGTGCTCATGAACTAACACGGCCACCCTCGAGTCTGCGGTCGCGTTCAGTGAGAAACCAAAATGACTAGCTACTTAAAGAGTGCAGTTTATTTAAGGGAACCGCAGATGTTGTGTGTTGCCTGTATGCCAGGTGCAGGCTTGTTTCCACTGCAGAAGCTTCTTGATTTCATACTTTTCCTTAAGCTATGAACAAAGCTATGCTTTTACATTTTCGGCCAATTTTAGTAATTATCCCACACATCGTCTACCTGGCCTTGTGCAAAACATTTGACATTGTCCTGCATGACATCCTTGTTTCTAAATTGGAGAGAAACAGATTTGATGGTTGGATAAGCTCAGTGGTTAAGGAGTTTGTTGGATGGTCACACTCAAAGTGTTGCGGTCAGTGGGTAGATGTCCACGTGGAAACTATAAGTTGTGTTCCTCAGGGGTCTGTACTGGGACTGGTGCTGTTTAACTTCTTTGCTGGTGACATGGTATTGAGTGTACTCTCAACAAGTTTGCTGAACACACCAACCTGTGGTCGACACAGTGGAGGGAAGGGATACAATCCAGAGGGACCTGGACAGGCTTGAGAAATGGGCCTATGCAAACCTCATGAAGTTCAACCAGGCCAAGTGCAAGGTCCTGCACCTGGGTCATGGCAATCCCAAGCACAAATACAGGCTGGGTAGAGAATGGATTGAGAGCAGCTCTGAGGAGAAGGGCTTGGAGGTGTTGGTTGAATAGAAGCTCAGCATACCCTGGCAACATGAACTTGCAGCCCAGAAAGCCAACTGCATCCTGGGCTGCATCAAAAGCAGTGTGGCCAGCAGGTCAAGGAAGGTGATTCTGCTCCTCTGCTCTGCGCTGATGAGACCCCACTTGGAGTACTGTGTCCAGGTCTGGAGCCCCCAACATCAGAAGGACATGAATCTGTTGGACTGGGTCCAGAGGAGACCATGAAGATAATCAGAGGGCTGGAGCACCTCTGCTATGAAGGAAGACTGAAAGAGTTGGGATTGTGCAGCCTGGAGAAGAGAAGACTCTGCAGAGACCTTATAGCAGCTTTCGAGTACCTAAAGGGGGCTTACAGAAATGGTGGCGAGGGACCCTTTATCAGGGAGTGTAGTGACACAACAAGAGGTAATAGTTTTAAAGTGGAAGAGGGGAGATTTAGATTAGATATTAGGAAGAAAAACTTTGCTGTGAGGGTGGTGAGGTACTGGAATATGTTGTCCCAGAAAAGGAAGATTCAAGGTCAGGTTGGACGTGGATTTGAGCATCCTGGTCTAGTGGGAGGTGTCCCTGCCCATGGTAGAGGAGTTGGAACTAGATGATCTTTAAGGTCCTTTCCAACCTAAACCACTCTATGAAAATAAGATAAAATAAACCCAATGCTTTTTAGTATCTACACATATTTCTTCGACGTATGTGTCAGAAAAAGGTTTGATGACTCAATAGCCATTTCACTGATCAAGTTGAAATGCTAGTATATATTCTGCAAAGTATCTCATATTTTCAGTTTGTTTGGATTTTTTAATTTGTTTATGTTTCCTTTTTTAATGCAGTATCAGTGTCTTAAAAATGTCAGATATGAATTTAAATGAGAAAGAGAGTTTTAAAAGATTGCATTTTTGGCATGCTTTCAACCTGCTTTATAATTAGAGCTCCAGCAAAAAGTTGTTATAACATTTTTTTTTAACACTGAAATCTCCAGAACTCTTCAATCATAGTAAAAAACCTGCCCCATTAGGCATCTGTAAGTTGCAGCTATTGTACAAACCAAAGGTTTCTCATTGCTTGTAAGAGTAACTATCATGTTTCCATGTGACTGGAGAAAATTCTAGATCATGTCAGCCTCTGTGAAAGATAAGACTATAAACAAATATAGAAGATAGCTTGGCTTTTCATACCATCGTTCATATTCAAAGTATGTCAAATAAGTGTATAAGGCAGTAGACAGGTGAAAAGGATATCTGTAACAGGGAAACAGAACAGGTATCTATGTCTTGCTTAGCCTGAGTATCAAGAATTTATTTTCAGTGAAAGGGGGGATGCCACAATGGTGAAGGTTTTATAAACAATTTTGATAGATGGGAAGAACAAAGGCTGATCACTGTAGGAAATAATAAATAGATTGTTAGGTGGGCCAAGAAGATGAAAGAGCTACATATAGTCATGTAGACAAAGAATAAGAGCCACAGAGCTGTCAAGCAATAGGCAGATATGCAGGGAATTATGCAGATGACAGGCAAAGTGTATGTACATTCTCTTAACAATCCATTGCCTTTTTTTTAAGAAGAGTTCACACTTACTCAGACAACCCAAATACAGGCTAGCACAAAGAGACACTACTGAGGAGAAAAATAAAAAAGAACAAGTATGAATGGCAGCGCACAGATTTCACAAGCAGTCAGCTTACACTGCATTGGAGCTGGTAAGTGAGCAATCAGGCGTTCTGCAGCTCATTTCCAAAACAACAGAGGAATCAACATACACCTTCAGTAGTACACACAGCAGCACAGAGAGCAAGATTGTAAGAATCCTCAAGTGTCAACTTGCTCTTCTTTCTGCCACATGGCAGTATAAGTCCTGCTGCATCTTTTTGTCTGCCTAACCACATCTCTAGGAACATCTAGCTATGAAATCCGTACATCGCCTCTGTGAAATCTTCTGTGCACCTTCACCTTCCCTGTGAGACTTCAGTTTTCCTTAGGGCTTGCTAAAACTTCATTGGCTGGGGAGGTCAACTCAGTTACTGAAGTAGAGGCATTTAGCACTGTTTGAGATGCCCTGAAGTGCCCAAGATGATTTGACAGATGCGGCACAGAAGCCACAGAAGATTCAACCACCTGAAGGGGGTGGAGGTCAGGCAAAACTTGACAGGAAATCTCAAATGGTTTGAGGGGTGCCAAATGCCTTACAAGTGACACTGAGCTGTAACTGTAATGTCGGACCTGAACCTCCCTTGCCACTGTTCGAGTTGCCTTGTCCTATCCACAGCAGATATGGATGCAGCTCTTGGCCATTCTGAAGACTGGGAGCATTACTCCAAATGAACGATACCCCTGGCTTCCATTACAGTCATGAGAGATCTCAACAGATGGCTGAGGGAGTCCAGACCATCCTTCAGCTGATCAGAGAGTAAGGACCTATTTTAGGCTGACATGATGTGTTCTCCATGCTTCCTTAACTGTGTGGTCTAGCTGTCTTTTGAATAGAATAGAAATAGAAACTAAGTGAACATGAAGACATCTAAGCATAGCACCTAAATGGCTCAATATCAAAGTCTTCCCTACAAGAAACCTACTTCTTTCTGCCAGTTGTGACCAAAACTGAAGGATTGTTTCACATATCTAACAAAGCGTAACATGCTTCTTGACATATTTCTGCATAGTGTTTGCCTTTTTTAAACTGTGTGACTCTAAACTCATATTCAGCTTGTGAACCAATAATAGGCTAGACCCTCTTCTACAGAATGACTGTCTAGCCTACCATTTCTCATCTGTACCTAAAAAACACGGTTATTCACAGTTAAGGATAAAAATACGCATTTGTCCTTATGGAATTGCAATGTAATTTTTTTGAGACTGCCACTCCAGTTTGTCAGGATAATTTTGTCAAGTTCGTGCTAATCATGTCTTCCACCATGTCCTCCTGGTAGCCCCCACCTGGGATAGTGACATCTACAAATCAGATAAGCATATCTTCTGCTCTATATTCTAACTCACTAAACTCTGAAGACTGGTAAATCTTACAGTTCAGTGTGGGATTCCTGTGACAGTGATTTATTGATAATCACACTATGAACATGGAATTTCAACCAGTTCTGCGCCTACATCACAGGAGTTAGTTCATATTCCCAAAAAAGTTTACCATGAGAAATAGTGTCAAATGCCTTCCTAAATCTAATACAGATGACATCTATTGCTTTTCCATATCTGCAAGGCTTTTACACTGTCATACTATGATTTTAGAGGGTTTGGCATAATTTTGTCTTGACAAATCTGTTTTGGCTGCAACTCACACTTTTGTTATCTTTTAAGTGCGTACAGATATTTTGATGTATTATTTGTTCCTGTATTGTTCCAGGAACTGAAGTTAAACTGATGGGTCTAGAATTCCTTGGGATTTCTCTTCTCTCTGACTTTTAAAGAGAAATTTTCAGAATTTCTTCTACCAGTTATCTAGGAACTCATTTGTATTTCATAAGTTCTCAGAGCTATCTGCTAAGAAATCTGCAGTTACTTCAGCTTTCAGCGTAAGTACCCTGTCATGAAATTCATAAGACCCAAAAGACTTGAAAACTATGTCTTCTAACTATGATAACTTCTGGATTTTTTCCATTGCTTGCTCACAAATTTCATTTGTAAAGATATCTACGGTAGTTTTTGTTTTTTCTTTCTTCAAACAAAAGGCATGGTATAATTTCTTTTTGGCCAGGCACCTTTCAGTGGTGCTTGGCAACAGGACGAGAGTTAATGGGCGCAAACTTGGGTAGAGAAAGTTCCACCTAACATGAGGAGGAACTTCTTTACTTTGAGGGTGGCAGAGCCCTGGAACAGGCTGCCCAGGGAGGTGGTGGAGTCTCCGTCTCTGGAGACATTCAAAACCCGCCTGGACGCGTTCTTGTGCAACCTGCTCTAAGGTGGCCCTGCCCCGGCAGGGGGAATTGGACTAGATGGTCTCCAGAAATCCCTTCCAACCCTACCATTCTGTGATTCTGTGTGATTCAGTTTTGTTTACCTTCAGAACTAAAAAAATGCCCTTTTCCAAACTTGACTTGGCCTTGTATTCCACAATGACAAGATACAGCCTATTCATGAATTTCAGAGAATTGTGCTTATTTCTTTGCTGATCTTTATGTTCTTACCAGGAATATGGAAAAAGTTTCTGCTGAGTTAATTTAAGAAATACTTGGCTGTGCAGGCTTTAGCAGATGCATACTACATGAAAATCTTAAATATTTCTTTAACATTTCCCCTTTCTCCAGAAATTACTTACAAAGTAATCCTCTTTTTTGTACTCTCTAATCCCTTGCATAATAGATTTATTTATCTGGGGAATTTATCAGAAGTAGCTCAAGTGTTTCAATGTCTATAGGCCTATTATTTATCATATCATCTTTTTTATAAACAAATAGGGATTTTTCTGAGCCATAGAATTGACTTTGAGTTGGACTCAGCTTCCAGATGTTAACAGCAAATAGTCTTGAAAAACAACACTCAATAGGTAATTTTTGAGGGGGTGTTAAAAAATCACATTTATAGTGCTTTGCTTCTCAAGGTAAACTATAGATCTTCCATCATCATAGCTTAGAAGAACATTTAAAGACTACAGTGTGTTACATATACATCCTTTCCTAATATTAACTTTATATTTGCCATTAGATTAAACTCATATTACCCCACTCTGCATTGTCCTACTTCTACCCTCTACATTTACGGACAACAGATATTTGCAAGTAGTTCTTAGGTGCAACTCTAAAAAGCTAGATTCAGTCTAGTCTTGTTTTCTAGGTAACTGGAAACTGGAAAGGCAGTGTGGTTCTGGATTGTTTCCTGTAGAAACTCCCTTTAACCCTTACAGAATTCCTAGTACTTCCCAGACCACCAGTGTTAAAATAAAATCTGAAACATTGAAGAACCTGACTGCTGAGACATCATAGATCACAGATCACAGAATGGTTTGGGTTGGAAGGGACCTTTAAGATCATCTAGTTTCAACCCCCCTGCCCTGGGCAGGGACACCTCCCACCAGACCAGGTTGCTCAAAGCCCCATACAGCCCTGGCCTTGAACACCTCCAGGGGATGGGGCCAGCCACAACTTCTCTGCCTGCAAATTTGCTCAGAAGTGTGCTAATAGCTAGGCTGAAATGTGCTTACAAAAGATTCAGTTATAATGAGGAAACTACAGCCGTAATTTTCCACTACCATAGGTACTGGGTATGTAACCAGTTGCTAAAAAACAATTGCAATCTTAAGTGGAAGCCAGGCATGTAAAATGTGCAAGTATCCAGCCTTGTCTGACACAGCATCGTTAATAAAATCTTTTCCTCAGGAAAGTGGGCAGGGCACTTTTGAGTTGTAGTGTGAGCGGTGGGTTAGTAAATCAAGAGGGTTTGGCAGAGAAGATAAGTATAAGAACATAGATTTGTACAGACAGGGTTATTCCTATATAAATAAAACTTTTTTTTTAAATGAATTCTCTCTGCCAATTTAATTTCCTTTTTCCCCTCCTCTCACTTGATTCCTGCTTTTTCAAAAAAATCCGTCTTATTTTGAAGCATCAAAAATGATGATGACCAATGGAAAAAGTATTTTTCCTTTCCAAATTTACAGCATTTTGGAGGAAAGCTAGGAATAATACCTGACAAAACAAAGTGCAAGTGAGAAGCACACAGAGAGATTGCTCAGTGATGGACTCTGGGAAGAACTTTAAACAAAAGAACTAGGAGGATAATGAATAGTAGAAAGCAATTATAATGTCAAAGGATGAATTTTCAAACGTCCTGCTGGGAATTTGTTGCCGAATTTCCATTAAAGTTAAATATTGTACTGGTGCAAACCCTGTCTGAGGATTGCTTACTTTAAGGAGAAAGAATCAGTGGGCTATACAGAAAGTCAGAAAAAGGGCAATATTTTTCCATAAAACACAAGGAAAAGAACTATTTGAAGAAATGAGTATGAATGAAGTACAGGGATGTATGGGAATAACTTCCCAGGTGAGAAAAAATGTGTATTACATTTGTGGTAGTTATGACGTGAAACAGTAAAGCAAGCAATAAAAACATTTTAACACTTACAAAAACAAGGATATATTACAATAGTAATATCATCAGCAAGTATAAATCAGCATACACCAATTCAAGTAAAATTGTTAGCTCTCATCAGGAGTGTCTGCCTTACCTTAACAAAATAGCTAGTTTTCACATTTAGTCTGATCATCCTTTTCAAGAGATGATGACACTGTCTTACCACTATACCAAGAAATCCACAATATTAAAAAAAAAATTGTGGGTGATGGCATGTTTTATAACAAGTTTGGGATGAAGAAAAATCCCTACTAGCTCTATCAATCGACTCCTTGGCATAACACAGCAGAAAAACTCTGACTGCACCCAAAAAACAAGAGCAGCACAAATCGATACAGATGTAAATATACATATAAGGCTACACAAAGTGTTTGCTATTGTTTAGGATGACAAGCCAAAGCAAGAATTAGCATATATCGTTTGTGTGCTTCCCTTAACAATTCCTCAACTACTGAAATAATTGACCGTGTTGGGACATTTTCCCTGTTTTCTAGACCTAGTGATTTCCCGTCCATCCTGGAGCGCTAAATACAATTTCAAAGTCCCTCTCCATCTTTGTGCAACTATTGTAAGCCCATCAAAATGGATCAGTGCTTTGGATGAAGCCTTAGCCCAGCTGAAATCAGTCAGAAAATTTCCATTGACCTCAGCAGGGTCAAAATTTCATCTTCAACATTCATCTTCCTTTTCTTTAGAGGAAAGCTATTTTTAAAGCCTCCCTGGCATGCTTTGTGCCTATTTATAAAGTGAAGATATCAAAGTCTACCTCTTCACTCCTTTCAGACATGTAGCCACTGGGTTATTTTGCCTGGCAAAGGTCTTCTCAGTCAGGACACTCAAGACGGTGGTTTCATTAGTAGGGGTGAACCAGCAATCAAGAGGTCAGCACCCAGTGGGTTTTTAAAACCCTCAATCCTCCAAAGCAGAACATATCCCAGTAGGATATGAGGGAGGACCGCCTTCAACTCCCCTGTATGTTTTATAGCTCTTTTGTACAGAATGACTATTTTAAGAGGTTGAGGAACGAGAGTAGATATCAGCAGGTCCCCAGCTGGTTTATCCAAGGTCTCAGGCCCATTCTGATGATGACTGGTTGTAAAAGAGGATGTTGGTGGGCATCGTTAGAATTGCCCCCCACCTATCAATAGCCAATTAGGAAACATAACTCAGTTTGATCCACTGCATACAGGGAGAGTGTAAATGGCTTTATATGAATAAATCAGCTAAAGAGAATTATTTCTCCCTCTTAAGAAATTATAAATGGTTCTATCAAGTACCATTATCATCTGTAGCGGAAATAAAATCTGACATTTGTCTCTAGAGCCTTTTGCATTAAAGAATGATTTTTACAATCACATTCTCCAAACATTTAGTCCACTAACGGCAGAAAAGGAAGCATAAGGGCAGCAGTCGGCAAAGAAATGAGGCTTATTCTCATGCATGAGAAAATTAAAGGGATATTTAGGAAAATTCAGGAACTAGGAAAGTTTATATCCTAATCTTCAAGACTCTGGATGTAGACAACATTTTTGAAGTAAATGCCCTGTTTCCTGTAGTTAATAGGAGTATCTGATTACATTTGTAAAGAAGAGAAGAAAACATCTGGAAATGATTGTATTTTCAAGTCAGAATTGACTTGAACTGGTTTTATTGTAGGCAAGATATCATAATTAGGCCAATTTTAGATGTCTTTTTACACCTTCATGTGAACTACATGAAACTAACCACGGTTCAAAAAATGTGTGATGACTCTGATTCACTCTGATGATTTTTATTAATGTCTATTTACAGCAAAATAAATGTTACTGTTTAATTTCTATTCTAAAGATGAAATTGGTTTTAAAATTCAGTCTTCTTATTCCATCTGATTCAATTTCACCTACCGTTGAAAGGAGTACAGGACTCAGTCAAAAGAGTGTGATCCTCCACCAGGTTGTAAAGGTATCAGTAAGAAGTTCTGTAGCACATCACCCATCCTTCAGGCCCGCAGGACAGAAAAAACACCTTCGCAGGAGTGGTCGAGGAAGAATTGTGAATTTCTGCTGTAGCTTGGCACTAGTCTCTGTAGGACTGGTTGGGTTCTCTTGATGAACATATGCAGAACAAGTGGTCAGAGACTCCACAGACTGGAGACTGGGCAGTAGAATGGCTGTTGGCATCCATGACCTTCAATGCCATTGTCAGCTTCTCAGACAATAGAGATTGCTCAAGGAGGGTTCATTTGAATGCGTTCAAAGAATCTGCTTGCATCCAGGCTCATGGGTGGACTAGCAAAATATATTAAAACCTTGGTCAGTGTCTTTAGTTATTTCTTTCCTCAGGCTTTCCAAGAAATGCCTGTTTTTTTCCATATATTCTTAAAATATGGATCTTATTATTTCAGAAATATATTTTTTTCTGTGCTGCCACTAAACACTTACAGACAATCCCATTGGAACAAGAAGTTTCTGCAAGTGTCATTCTTGCAGTTATTTGGGCAAACCCAAAACATCCATATCTTAGATGCATTTGCTAATATCAACGGCTCTACCAGTGCATCTCCAGGAATAAGCACAAGGGGTCAGCAGACCTTGTAATGAATGCTCATCATTGGATAACACTTCATCTTCACTTCTCTCTAATTAACACTAAAATAGTACTCAGAACAGATCGGTTTTACATAAAAAAGAATTCCTGATAGAGATTGGCATTTATAATTAATAGCTAGCTAGCTCAAGTGCTAGCTCTTTACTTTTAAGTGCTCCATTATTATAATTTCTCCTGAAATTCATTGCAATAACACTGATCACAAAGAGACCATTCATCTTTGACTTAAAGAGATGTTGTCAATGGTGGTAAGGCAAAGATCTGACCTACATAAGAACATAAGGGCAAGGCCATGCTTTAGTACTTGGACATATGGAGTTATGGGTGACTTATTCGTCATGATGACAGCACTCAGATACATAGTTGACAATAAGGAGATACTCAAACTTCTCCTCCTGCAGAAGCCTATCCTATATTAGTAGATAGGCATTTTAGTTTAAAGAAACACTGAGGCATTTTGTATGAAGAAAAGTCCAGAATCACTGGCATCATCTTTGATCTCTAAATCATTTGACAGCTATGGGGAATTAAAATCCACCTGATCCTCAGAATTCTTACAATGAATGTGAGGGCTGATTTTGGTTTCTTCAAATTGTGAGATGGCACATTTAGACCACCCATTTCTAGCTATTCCTTTAGCACTGTGGCCACACAGCCTCAGAAAACTGACGGAGGCAGTCAACAATTTTCCCTGAAGTGTGTGATCTACCCTTGTCAAGACAAATAGGCATGACAGCCTTCGGCACTGAAAGGTAAGTGTCCGTGGTATTTCGCAACCCAACCAGGCTTGCTCTGCCTGCTCTCTGCACTGCTAATGTGAGCCATCTCTCAGTGCAGGTCTCTGTTTACAGGGTAGTGAGATAGAGCTAATAAACTCTTATGGGAGAAAGCGTTGCTGATACGTGCATTTAGGTTTCTATCTTACACCCACAATTCACCAGAGTCTGGAAAATATAACATGTAAAATATATAAACAATTAAATATACAAAGTGGTTACATGTTGGCTAGGACATTCTTTCACTCTATAATCTTTGATTAGGAGCTGTGGACAATAAAGTTAAAGGTTAATTAAAGAGCAAAACTGTCTCACATTCATAAAATAAAATTACCTGTTTAACAATCCTCTCATTAAGAAAATCATCTAATAATGGTTCCTGACCAGAGAAGGAAGCAGATTTTTGAACTAAACTCAATTTTCAGGCTAAGGGGAATATCTGACCTAACTCACATACCTAAGTGGGGCAAATTTTCAAATAATAGTGTGCTCTCAAGGTGAAAAGATATTCCAGTCTCTTTTAGTGTTGCTACAGACCTCTCCGAGGTGTCTGCTACCAAAATAAAACCAACATCATAAAACCAGTGTCAAATTTACCTAGACTTCCTGAGGGAACTTCCTCAGAGTTTCAGTATATGTATGTTACAGGTTCCTCCATCACTCCATTCTAGGTGGATTAGAATTTATGGGCAGTCAAGGCCTGAAATGCCTTCAGATTATTTTTTTCTTCCATAAATCTCTTGTTCAAAATAAAAACAAGTAGAAAAGGAAAGAAAAACATTGGGCTGGAGTAAGTTTCTTGCTGTTGGTTTCCTTAGAGCTGAAAAGAAAAGATTAACCTGAGCAATATGTGTTATCCATATAATCTGCCCACAAACCAATCCATGGATTTTTATACACTCAGATAGACAGTGACAAATAATTGTCATTTTATGTCCAGTAAAATGGAACTGAATCTTGCCATATAATATATGCAATCCTAAAATGTTTCCAAATTCAAAATCCTTAGCACAAACTGTATTTTGCATTTGTGTAGCAACTTCCACCTGAAGATCTCAAAGTATAATCCTAAATAAGATTCAAAAATCGTGTGAATGAATCTTCCTTTTTGCAAGGGCAAATAGAGAAATCGAGTAATTTATTTAGCTGACATTGTAAGGGCATTGACTTAGCTGGAAATAGAATCCAGATCTCCTGATTCGTAGCCCTGTGCTGGAGAGACTGCACTACAATTCATAAGCAACCTCCCAAGAAGCCCATAAAATTCATAAGTGGCAGCTCTATATATAATGCTGATCCAACATTTGCCATGGGTGATGTTTTATAGTATATCTGTTGCAAATCATTTCTTTTAAAACATTCCTCTGTCTGTACCTAATGATTTATTCAGTCTTTGTTGCCTGATGTGAATCTTCCTCCAAAAAGAAAAACAATATGCAAATCTACAAAAGTGCAACTTCAGAGATTTCGCTTTTTTTATTATTATTATTTTATTTAAATCATAAATCTTTACATTGGGTGAATAAACATTAAGAAACCTGAAGCAAACACTTTCTGTGCTAATTTATTTTAGCCTACAAATGCTGTATTTTTCCTCCCCTTCAGATTTTTCCATGGCCCTGAAAATGACAAAAGGAAAAGATGCCAAGACTTTTTTTAAAGCAATTCCCAGAAATGGGAGGCTGGAGAGGAAAATGGCTTCCATCTGGTTGCAGTGTTTTAAGGACATTTACTAATCTTTGAAGGTTAATGAGCCTCCATACTGCCCATGATAAGACCCAGGTTTTCCAAGTGGAACCACACTGATATTATCAAGAAAGTTCTTTTTGAGTGACCAAAAAGGAAATAGACATTGCTTCAGAGAGCTTGGAAGCTAAATAGACAAGACAAGATATCCCTGTCCTAAAGCAGACAGACTGAAAGAATAAGCAGGTTTATTGAGGAATGATTAAAATATGTGACAAAAGCTAGAACTGGACCCCTACCCACTCATAGGTATAATTTATTTAATTAAATGTTAATCATCCAAAAGCCAAGAGTCAAGTTTGAAACTAAGCATCATAACCTGCATGTCAAAGAGGAAAAGGTGATCCATCAGTCCTGAAATAGTGGTCCGAGATAAGTAGCATGTGGTAAAGTTATTTGTTTATTTCTTCTGATTGCAGAGGACAGAATCTAGACAATGACTTAGTACTTCGTCGAGCTTTAAAACAGCTAATGTTCACCTCAAAGATAGTGAGCGATCATTAGGTAGCACTTAGATTTACTCTATTAAAGTGCCTCCATATCAATCCTTCTTGGACTGATAATGACAAAAGTCAACTTCTCAGGAATCCTCACTAGCTTTTATCTACTGGCTTGGCCTTCACCCATTGACAAGGACATACCCAATATCCTTAACCGATGGCCGGATTTGACCTAGAGCTTCACAGATGTAGCAGAGAGGCAATAGTTTCATTCAGAAAACAGATATTTTAGGAGGACTATGCCCACCCATCTGCTGATAGAGTGCTTAATTACAGTGTAATTATTGTTCGTTGTTATACCTTAAAGCTTTTCTTCCCTTTACATTTCTGAGTTAGGATGGTAATGGCATGTCCTACCTCTGATGCCTAACTTTTGAAAACAGACTGTTCATATTTTTTCACTATGCTAACTTTTGCAGTTGGGAAGATTTTCTGCTTAATAGCCAGAAAGATATCACACTCTTCCCTTCCAAAATTACCACAAATTCTCATTTGCTATGATCTTATCACAAAAGTTAAGTAAGAGTTAGTCATTTGATGGCTTAAAACCTGTCACCTTCATGCAAAACACCATCTATCAGTTCCTTTGAATTTTAACAGCCACCCCGAGGCAAACTTTTACAATGAGAGCTGAATAGAAGAGCTGCAAAAGGACATGTGCTCTTAGCACATCTGATGGAGTTCTACAGCTGTAGAGTTTTCCCATCTTCCTTTTTTCCTGCAGTCCAGTGCTACACAGTCATGCATTATAACTTGTCTCATTTTGAAGACTGGATGCTCTGGGGGGCAAATCCTTTTTCTTATGTTTGGAATATGTTAAGCTGATCCATCACTAAGGCATCTAAACTTTATACTTAACACCTTTCCCTGAATCCAGCAATGACTCTTAGCAGCTCAGGCCCCCATTTTTCCAAGGTGTCAGCAGTTTTGATCTGTCTAGGATATTTATTTTTTGCATTGCAATAGTGGAGACGATGTAACTACTTAGGTATTCAGTAGTACTTGGAGTAACTTTAAGTAACTTTTTGGTTTTAACTTATCTTTTAGGAGAAATGGAAGTTGCCTTTGCAAAGTGTGTAATAAAGAGTTCCAGTTTTCCATTTGTATCTCAGTGATTTATTTCTGATTTATCTCTGGCCAATTGCTCCTGTTCTATAAAATTATATCATTATATAACTGATATATGTAAATATCATAAAAAATGTAAAGATAAAACAATCCTTGATAGTGAGGAATCAGACACCTTAGCAATAGAAAATGGCATGAGACTAAAAGGAGCTGCAACAACACCTCTGCAAGGCAACTCTTTGAAGCAGTTCATTGTGGACTGTCTGGATGTGTCTGGAGACCAAAGCTGGGAAAATCTCTTCCGTTTTTCTCAGTCAACCATTAAAATGGACTTTGTGACAAAACTAGCAAATACAGAAACTCAGCTCACCCTAAGCCAACACATGTCAAGCAGACAATAACAATGTTGGAAAAGGAGGGTTTGCTGGATTAACACTCACAATAAAGGTTATACACCTGACACTTCCTTATTCTTTGATTTTACTGTGTTTTGATGTCTTGCTTTCTACGTGTTCATGCTCTGTTGGTCTTTTACTCATTGATGGCTGTCCTTTAAAAAGAATTCCTCTCACTTGCCTGCATCTTTCAGAAAAAGTGAAAAGGAAAGGAGGAAGAAAAGGCTGACTAGTAAGAAGCTGGAGAGTATCTAAGAGCACCTCAGCCTTTAAATATAACTGCTCAAAGGCAATACACAGCTCCCTACTAAACATCAGATCTGAGTTAGTGGTTCATCCAAGCTTCTGTGTCTGTGTTGTGGCTGTAGCCCAATTCTGTTTGGTTTAGAAAGAGGCACCCCCACCATATGTCACCTAAACCTTTGTTTAGGTGGTCTAGAAATCCCCATAACTGGATAAGAGGTGAGCCGGCCTGTGTCTTGACATGGATGATCAGGAGAAAAGGCTCTCTGGATGTGCTATAACTTAAAATCACAGGTCATAGCATTTAGATTCAGTAATTGTGATAAAGGCTGAAATACCACTTTCAGACAATTACTCTTATCCTTGACTCTGGCACTCCCAAGATAGTGCTGCTCTTGAAGATGACATCAGTGCAGAAATAGCGATTTAATTACTGCTATAGATTACTATTACCTTAATTTCAAAATGAAAGGTTGTGTGCTCCAGGCACTCCTTTGTGCTCAGGGGAAGTTTAAAGATTCTTGGGATCCGCTCCTGGCTTTTCACATTTTCTTTTTAAGTTACTATGATCTCCCTTCTTCAGTTCTGATCACAGTTTCTCTAGAGACTGACTTTGTACAGAGCCTGGAAAAAGTGACTCCTCATGTTCTCCTTCTAAGAACAAAGAATCAAAAGGCTTTTCCAAATTATTTCTCATATCATCTTCACGCAAGTGTTAATCATGATATAGGTGATGTGGGCCCCCATCTCATCTTCAGTAGGTCAGAAGTGTTCAGTTATTTGATCAGGTTTTCATGTAATCATTATTTCTATTTCTTTCCTTTGAAGAGGTCGAGGCCTAGCAGTTAGTTGTTTAATCTTGACCCTGCTAAGCAGTTCACTTGATGTCGTTATGCCTCAGTTTACTTATTTTTAATTTAGGAATAATAATAATATGACCTCTTTCTCTCCTGGAATACTTAGGAAATTAATTAATTAATGTGGCTTGAAACGGCCATCTGAGAAGGAGTGGGAGGAGTGCTGGTCTTGGCTATATAGCTTGAGAGGCCCCAGGAAATGAGAATTTAATTTTTCAGGTGGGAGAGAACTATTAATATTTGAGGATTTCATGGGACTTGGTTTTAAAAGATGTATTTTGGACACCTGTCTCCTCAGAAGAGCCTGCCAAAACATTTGATGCAGAATAACAAGAAATGACTGTCAAATAAGCCCGTATGTCATTCAACAGGAGAGGAAATTTAATGCTATGACTCAGATACAATACTGAAATGGTCCATCACACCAGCCCAGGGCAAGTGTCTCCTCTTCCCAGCAGCACAAAGCCCAGTTGACTCTGAATTCAGCAGAAAGGCTCCCAAGTTACCTCAGACTAATTAGCTCTTCTGTCACTCTGAATATTGTCAGTCACAAAAGACTTAAAATACTAGGACTTAGAGTCCCTGGCAGGGATAGCACAATACTCCCTTATGAGGAAAGGCTGAGGGAGCTGGGTCTCTTTAGTCTGGAGAAAAGGAGACTGAGGGGTGACCTCATCAATGTCTTCAAATACGTAAAGGGGGAGTGTCAGGATGATGGAGAGAAGTTGTTTTCAGTGATAACCAGTGATAGGACAAGGAGTAATGGATGTAAATTGGAGCATAGGAGATTCAAGAGGGATATCAGGAGGAATTTTTTTACTGTGAGAGTGACAGAGCACTGGAACAGGCTGCCCAGAGAGGTTGTGGAGTCTCCTTCACTGGAGCCATTCAAAACCCGCCTGGACGCGTTCCTGGGTGATGTGCTCTAGGTGACCCTGCTCTGGCAGGGGGGTGGGCTAGATGATCTTTCGAGGTCCCTTCCAACCCTATGATTCTATGATGATTCTATGATACTAAACATCCCCAATCCACTCAAAACATCCTGGAGTCCTCTAGCAATGTTTGGTCCTACAGCAAGGAGTTGCATAAAATATAACTTTATCAAAGGTGGAGAGCTTCATATGGTGTGACTGTGTTAAAGTCAGAGAAGGGAAAGCTGGCAGAATATATGTGAACCATAGACACATAGAATCATAGAATGGTTTGGGTTGGACAGGGCTTTTAAAGGTCATCTAGTCCAAACTCCCCTGCAATGAGCAGGGACATCTTCAACTGGATCAGGTTGTTCAGACCTGGAGGGACCCTTGAAAACTCTTCCTGGGAAGTCTGTCAGATGACCCACTCCCAGAGAGTTGGTTTGGGTTGTTTATGTCTCTAGTGCAGTCTGTGGCTTTCTTTGTCCCCTGCTACAATTGCCTAGCTATGGACAAGGGCAGAATGATGTAAAATCCCACACGTGACCTTGTGCATAAAGCACAGAACTGCAGTTTGACATCATGGTCTGCCTGTTGGAAGCAAGAAAATTTATTCACCCTATGTCTCAGCTTCCTCATGTACTGGTATGTCTTTCATCCATGTTTCATCTGTCTTCTCTGTACTGGGTATTGACATATTAAGACCATAACCATTTCTTACTCCTGTTTGATATGACAGTTTCTACTACATTTCCTCTTCATCACAGAATATTTACATGAAGTCAATGGATCCACGAACAGACTTTGTTTTAATTTTTCTAGTGCAAGAAAACATATGATTGAGTAAGTGTTTGAAGTAAGGAGCCCTTGACGTACTGCTAGGTCAAGGATTCTCACCACTGCTTTAAAGGGAGTCAGACTCCCTTTTTCAAAAGGTGATTCCTGTCTTGCATCTTTGCCTTTGCTATTATCTTATTATAATGTTGCCTTACACTTCTACCACTTTTTATAGAATCTGTGGGCCAAATTCCTAACAGTGTAAAATGGTGCATCTTCACTGAAGTCAACAGAATAATGGCAATGCACACTAGGTAAACATATATCTTATAAGGCATTCTTTACTATTTGTTTTTAGTTTGTAATTTACTATCATCACTATTATTTACTATCAGGCTTATTTCCTCAGATATTATAAACCCTCCTTGCATAATTGGCTTTGGGGACTCACATTATACACCCAAGGCGACAAAATGGGAATATGAAGAAGCTTAGTTGACTTTTTCAAGATACCTCATTAGTTCACATCCTAAAAGCCATAATAGAAAGAATCTGTTGTGTGGTTTTGACTGATAGTGAGGCAGTGCCGCACTGGGGATAATGACTGGGACCCATTTGGTGCATGGGGAGGTGGTAGTAAGCTGGAGCTGTCTTGTGGTGGAGCAACTGTCAGAGAGGCTAGAGCGATGCAAAAGCTTGTGTTATATCAGTGGTTGGTGTGGGGTTCAGGTGCATGAATCTCTCAAATCTCACTGGTCAAAAATTCAGGAGTTCTCTCTGACCATAACTTGAGGTATGAGTGTGAGTTGTGGCACCCTCTTTTGTCTCTAACTTGTATATAATGGATAGGGGGAGAAGGGGGGAGGAGGAGGGAGGTGCTTGCAAATAATGGCTTGCTGCACGCTTCTCAACAAACAGTAAGAAAGGGCTGGAAGGAGTCTATCAGCAGGTACTCTAACTGCTATATCATGCAGTCTTCTGGACACTAGGAGATCATCACTTTTAAGCTGCTGCGATAATTTTCCATGGGTTGGAAGGGGTTAGGTTTTTTCTCTGTGACTACAGCTGAGAACTGATGACTACCTACTGAGGTATGGCCTAATTTTCCACACTGCTGCCTCTCCCAATCACTCAGTAATCATGGATACATGGAAATACTGCTATGTTATCAGAACATGATGGATGTCATGGCTAGCAAGTCTTCATTTTCATGGGTAATGAGCAGAAGAGACCTCTACATAATGCTGACTTTCTAGAACAATAGCAAGGAACTGAGACGTGCCTAAATAATGTTATTTCATAATGTTGTTATTTAGCAGGAATCGATGTTCACACCTGTTTTTTTGTCTTTCAGACACAAATGAAAACAGAGTCCACAATTAATACAGTTAAACTGAAAAATAACACAGTATTGATTAGTCAGTTTTTCATTATGCTGTACAACATCAGTCAATCTCTCCTAGACACCAGGAGATAACTAATGAGCTTTTATTTATCACAGCCTAAGAAATCTCCATGACAAACTTCTTCAGCTCAAACCAGTAAAACTCAGGAATTTTGTTTCATTCCAGTACTGAATATCTTTGCTGCTTGGACTATAAATGAAAGTCACCCCCCCAAAACTTAGTGACCTTTTCTTGGAACTGTTTGGCTATGAAAGACCTGAAAGTCTTTTTAGATTATTGGCATCAGTTGCCGTGTTTTGAGGTATGTTGTGTATAAAACCTAGGTCTAATTCCTGTCATATTTTCTGTTCAAGCTGTGAGAGCCCTAGCTCTATGCAACCATCTCATCTGTCTATGATCTAAATGCCCAGATGGAGGTGCTAAAGTTGGAGACGGGGTTGATTTGACTTCAAATGGAAANCCTTGTCCCTCTTGAGCTGGGGAGCCCAGAACTGGACACAGTACTCCAGGTGGGGCCTCACCAAGGCAGAGTAGAGGGGGAGGATGACCCATAGACAAATTGAACCACAGATGTATTTAAAAACCTGTTCTCAGTTGTCTCCCAGCTCTGATCTTCTACTGGCTTTGCTTATTTTGACACCAGCATTGAACAGAATTACTGCTGGGATCCTCCATCATTTTCATGTGTAAATAGCAAGTTTCATTAAGAAATTGTTGTGGAGGTCTCCGAATACCCTGATTTGCAGGAGAGCTCAGTCCGGCTGATAACTTGTGCAACAAAAAGTCAAAGGTTTCAAAGAACATACTAGAATTGCAGTTTCGCAACAGAAACATATGTAACCACTTAGGATGAAGATCTCATACAATTTTTCATAGAATATCCTGAATTGGAAAGGACCGATGAAGATCATTGAGTTCAACTCCTGACATCACACAGGGCAACCTAAAAGTTAAACCATACATCCAAGAGCATTGTCCAAACACTTCAAATACTGATAGGCTTGAGGTCATAACCACTTTCCTGTGGAGCTTGTTCAGTGCTTGACCAACCTCTCACTGAAGATTTTTTTCCTGGTATTCAATCTGAACTTCCCCTGATGCACCCTTAAGCCATTCCCTCATGTCCTATTACTGAAAAGTTCAGCACCTCCCTCTCTGCTGCTCCGCATGAAAAAAACTGTAGAAAGCAATGACTTTACCCCTGAGTCTTCTCCTCTCTAAGGCAAAGAAAGCTAGTACCATCGGTCAGTCCTCATAAGTCGCGCTATCTAGTCCTTTGACCATCTTTCTTGCCTATATTTATATTGTAGAGATCAAAATTGCACCAATGTGCAGTATAGTGGGACAATAACTTCTGCAGCATAGCCTGTAGCCTGGTGAGTCTCCCTTGCCATGTGTATCACTTCCTGCTAGACCAGATTGCTCAAAGCCCCATCCAACCCAATCTTAAAAGGTTTGAAAGGTCTTTTTTTTTTTTTTAATGTTAATAATCATCCACCTTTAATAACAATTCATCTTTAGTAGGTTTATAATAATATTTTTCTTTCATTCACATATAAAAAACCCCACCAACATCAATATCCAGTTGTTTTCAACAAAAAAATCTCAGTTAATTAGCAGTGGTTTGCACATATTTTTTGCAGACTTTGGTTGATGGCTTCTAGGAGTCCATGTCTAAAGTTGATTACTGGGGATAACATTAAAAAAGCACAGGGCATTTTGAGCTTCACTTTGTTTTTTGCCATGTGACAATCTGTATGAAAGACATCCTTAAAGAGATACAATCTCTAGTGGAAAATATTCAGGAATTGGCAAACAAAAATGGGTTGAAAAACAGACGCAAAAGGTAGTAAGAAATATGCCTTGAAGTTTTACAGCAATTCCTTTACCACATACAAGGCCTTTGTGGATTTAAGAAGTCCCATAAATGTACTTTACCACATTACAAAAAACTAAAACATAAAGACCCAGTCCAAACTCCCTGTGCTCGTGCTGGAATTTACTAGCTAAGTGAGTGGTTTAGCGAAGATTTAAAATCTCAGTCCTACTTAGAATTCATGGGTTTCCCACAGATTTTGTTACTGTATGCTCCTCAGATGCTAAGCTTTCATTTCTAGAATAATGAAAGTCCTCTATTTCGATCATTCAAATAACCTTCTGAAGAACAGATGTATAGAGAGGGAAAGCTGCCTGGGATTGTGAAGAAAGAATTACACTGGGCAAAATTTGATTGCTTTTTCTAGATTTTCAGATGAAAAGGATGAAGTGAGAATGTGCAACATGGGCTCATGAAACTTCACCTGAAGAATAATCCATGTTCCTTTGGTCAGTGTCCCACATTATGTGGACTGCAAACATTGTGGTAGCAATAACTCTGAAGAGGAGATACAGTTAAACTTGATCCCTCAGTATCTGTCTCAATATTCATGCACGTAAGTGAGAGAAATCAGCATCAGTTTCTGAGAACACCAACAATGAACACAGCACTCACTTTTCCATCTCAGGTCAGCCAGGATTTATGCATTGGCAGCATAGTACCATATTCCTTCTTCTGCCCTATGAATGCAGGGACAAGGTTACAGGTCAGCAGATGCTTTAATTTGCCTGTCCAACACATCTTTGCATGGGGGTTGTATGGTTCATTAGGGAGGAAATAACAACACCTTGCTGTTCCTCTGGGGTCATTCCCAGATGTCTAACCACATCTTGGCACCCAAGACAGAAGGCCTTTTCTGTGATGTGACCAGCACAGCACTCTCACTTTTGTCACAGCCAAAGGAACTGCAGAGGCTGATGAAGGTCAAGTGCTCTCAAAAAAGGCCAGCCAAAAAAATGCTGCTTTACTTTAGCAGAGTTCATATGGCAAAGAAGTACAAGCTAGTGATAATACAAGGCACATATCTCGCCAACAGACAATGGTAACTCATCAGTCCTACTTCTGCCACTCACGCAAAAGAATGGGAACCATTATTTCTAATTACACGGGAGCTGAAACACAGTTTATCAATTTACTTTGAGATAGAGGGCTTGTTTCTGGGTGCAGAGAATTAATTTTCCTACAGTAATGCCTGGGAAAGCAGAAGATTGGTTCTGGTTGATTTACAGTGTCAGCGTTTTTTATTATTATTTCATGAACAACCTCCATTTAATCACAAGGCATCTAGAAATTGAATACAAAAGGAGACTTTTCATTATTCAGAGATAGTATCTTCCCCAATAGCAGACTTGTTTGGTTAATAATAAATATCGTAAAAAAAAAAACTTTGTTCAGGTTAGCCTCACAGGGCATCTTATTTATTTCTTATTTACTTTTAATACCTAAAGCTCCTAAATACCTAAATACCTCTGAGCTGGAGGAGAAAGGTAGGAATTCTTTTTTTTTTAGATTATCTTTGCTTCAACTTGTGAAAGTTTGATTCTGCATTTAAAAATCCAGTATTACAAGTGTGAAGAAGTCTCTGGCTTCTGCAGCGTTACGTACTACACAACATCTCGTTGCTCTTCAGTGAAGTCGAGCAGAACCCATATGCGTGCCAAGACTGGTCAGTGTCCTCAAGAAAGCTACTCAAGTATTTTATGTCTGAACCTTGACAGAAAATCAGAATTTCAATAAAATACAAGTTTTCACAGACGCGTGTGTATTTCTTTTTTGCAACTTTTCAGTAACTTGTTGAAAAAAACTAAAAATTTTCAATGAAAAAAAATATATTTAATTATTCTGCAGTTTCCAGAAACAGTGGCTGATACCTCTAGATTATTTTACACAGACATATAAAGTTAGTCAAAGTCAAAATTTTCTAGAAAAAAAAAGAAAAAGTATCCCACATCTAAATTCTACTTCTAAGGAAGTAAAATGAGAACTAAAGATATTTCTAGTTCTCACAACTTAGAGCATGAGGTTCATATATGAGTGATGGATAGCTGAATCTTCAAATGGAAACAAAGATTTAAAAAGCTTTATCTGCTTCAGTTCTGCCAAAATTATCATCCCAGTAATGGGAGATTACAAAACAATAATAACAAAGATAATTATATTTTAACTAGGGCAATGATCATCCCCATGTACTCAGCATCAGTGAGACCTCATCTTGAGTACTGTGTCCAGTTTTGGGACCCTCACTACAAGAAAGACATTGAGGTGCTGGAGAGAGTCCAGAGAGGTGCTGGTGAAGGGTCTCGAGAACAAGTCTTACGAGGAGCAGCTGTGGGAGCTGGGGTTGTTCAACCTGGAGAAAAGGAGGCTGAAGGGTGACCTTATCACTCTCTACAACTACCTGAAAGGAGGGTGTAGCAAGGTGCATGTTGGTCTTTCTCACAAATAACAAGCAATGGAAGAAAAAAAACCTTCCTCAAGTTGTGTCAGGGGAGGTTTAGACTGGGTATTAGGGAAAATTTCTTCATGGAAATGAAGAGCCTGCCCAAGGAAGTGGTTGAGTCACCACCCCTGGGGTTATTTAAAAGACCTGTAGATGTGGCACTGAGGGACACGGGCTAGTGGTAATTTGGCAGTACTAGTTTACGGTTGGACTTGAGGATCTTAAAGGTCTTTTCCAACGTAAATGATTCTATGATTCTATATATAATTATTTCCATTAATATATACAGGGCTTTTTGTACAAATCAGAGTTCCAAGAAAGAATCTACAGTCATCTTCTCCATGTGTATAGTGCAGATAATAAGCCTTAACTTTCTGCCTGGGATGCTGGGAAAGTTAATTTGCTAATGCTTGTAAAGTGCTTTAAAATCTTCAGCTATAAGAAGAGTAAAATGTAACAATTATTTTTTAATGAACTAGAAATAAGAGGCACTCAGTCTCAGTGCTTTTTTTCTCCAAGAATGTTTTCTCTTAAATTATGTATTTAATTCCATCTATATATCTACCTAGATTTTTCTTTTTTTCTTAACATGCACATCACCATTTTATCTTGGCAGTGATACAGAAGCATAGTTTGCTTGTTTCTTTCACTGACAACTTCTTTAGCTCATTACTATCGATTTAGGAAGTATTGAAGATAAATTAAGAAGTGGAGTTCACAAGCTGTAAGGTGCCTCCAAGGGGTTCATGCCATGGATAAACTATCTGCAAAGCAGCAGTTAGGAGCAGAGATGTTTTATGTGCTCTTTTTGCAAGAACTCATATGTTCCCCCAGAAACCTGCTGTGAGACCTCAGATGTCAAAGGCAGATTTGATCCATTGCAAGCAGATACAGCACCATGAGCTTGTCCACTTGAGGTGTACCCCCTATGAACACTAATTTCACATATTATCACTCCTCATACACATTCAGCATGACTAGAATTCAGCACGACTTGTGAATTTTATCCTTTGAACATTACAGGTCAGCTTAAGAACACCAGTAATAAATGCAGAGCATGAAACTATTTCCTTGGATGAATTTTTGGAGTGCTATTGATTCCATATTTATGCTAAAGTCTATTCTTAATTTCCAAGGACCTCTTAATTTTCTTCCTTCATGGTAACTTTCCTAAGGAGAGAAGCAGTGCCAGGTTTTGCAGCAATATAGTGAGGAAATAAAGAATAAACTTGGCTAGCATCTCAAAAGACACCATATTGGTTTACATCATCAACATCTTAGAAATGGTTTAAAATCTAATTTTCCTGTGTGCTGTGTATATCTGTGGTGCGATAATAAGAAAGAATGATTGTAAAAAGAGTAATAAACAATTGTTAATAATTGATATAACTGCAAGAAATCCCTTACATTCATTTATCTGGTAAAAACAGGTGCTACTCACTTGAGAAATTCAGCTACTCGAGACTATTATGTCTGTGTAAGACCAGAATCATGATGGGCAGGAACATTATTCTGATTAAAACAGTGTTCTCATCCTCAAATATCCTATGCCTTTACCATCAAACAAGCAAATGATCACTGTACAGGATGACTTTGAAGAGATATTTATATACTGGGCAAAAAATATATTTGTGGCATTCATGGATATCAAAATATAGATCTACTGGTCTAAAAGGGTTGCTTTAGATATTTTAATAATTTAAAAAGTTGAGTCTAACTTTAACTGAGCTCTTCAGCTGTATTTTCCTTATCTGTGTTAGGAAAATATTGTTTTCATTGGTCCAAACAGGGCATGAGGAGGGAAGGTTGTTAAGTAGAAACTCTGCTTGGCTGCAGCAAAAATGGCTGTGTCTGTAGGGTTACATTAAAGAACACTCTATCACGTTCTCAAGCACTGGATCTCTGTGTCTGTATCATGATATTATTAAAACAGTTGGATTAGAACAACTGTATGAGAACAGGTAGGACTTTCCCCAACATGATTTGAGATATATCATGAGGCAGATACTACAGGTGGTTTAGATGTGGCCTCCTTGTTTTATAAGATGAAAAAGTTTAATAACATGGATATGTTCCATTGTAGGCCAGTTAGCCTAACCACCTGGGAATTGTTCTGTGAGCTCCTACCTTAGTGTCATCGATGCAGTCAATAACGGCTTGACAGATCTCCTGTTCAAGAGTAAGAAATTTCAAAACCATTAATTCTCCTGCAATTTTAATTTTCTGGCAGCTTGTTAACAGCACCCCCTACCATAATTACACCCTACATTTGTCTCCATGCTATCATAAAGATGAATAAAATGATTCAGTCAGGAACTGTAGTTTTGTGGAACACTTGTTTTTTCTCTTCAGATCTGTAAAATCATCCAAATGAAGACAGAAGTACATTGGCAAGAAATTCCAGGTGTATTAAAAGGGATATATTTCCATAATAAATGGGATTCTCCTTTCTCCTTGATAATAAAAACTATGAGACTTTTCCTCTCTGGATTTGCCAATGTTTTGTTGGAAAAAAAGGAGAGGGAAAACCAGATTTAATCCCAGGAAGAGCTCTGTTGTCTCTGGGCTTATTAAAAAGGATTGTCTGTTTTAAAAAGGGCATGAGATGAATTTTTTTATACTTCCTTGAGAAAGCTCCATTGTTTT
>VXBO01006140.1:307987-350816 GCA_013400135.1 Rhinoptilus africanus | reverse complement strand
ATCTCAGATATGAAACATCTGTTAACACCAAGCAATTAATTAACTTAACCACAACTGTGGTTGGTCTCCCATAGCGAGCGTGCATTACTTACACAGGCATTGTATGCATTGTCTCTGCAGCGCAAGTATTTCACTCCTAAAGTTGTGCATGGTTCCATTTAATTTCAACATGTACACTTTCATCCAAATCCAGTTGCACAGAGTAGATCCTTAATGAAAAGGAATTTAATTTTGAAAGTCTGAGTCCCTGCCTGAGAGACTCGGGACCCAGCCCTAGCCCAGGTCTCTTCCCCAGGACTTCACCTGCCCAGAATTCCAATACGCAAGTCGCAGGGCACTGGCACAGCAGGCAGGGCAGCACGGTAGCCTTTTCTTACTCTGCAAAAAAGTGTGCTTATCACCTTGCAAACATTGGCTGTTATTGCCACACTAGGTGAATATTTGGGCAGTTTTCCTGTTTCTGAACTGATGCTTGTTCCCTTGTCCTGGCTCTTCCAGCACCTGCCAGTAATGACTGGATTCCAGTTACTTAAAAATGTTCCCAACGAATAGTGACAAGCCAAGGGAGTGCTTTGTCGGTGCTGGGAGGAGCGCACAGTAATTGTTACTGAACAAGGCATCCAGCTTGCTATGGCAGGCAAAAATTTTAGTTAGCACAGGTACGTATTATGAATGCAAAGAAAGCTATGGAAGTAGAGAGGATAGTCTAAATACATTATTGTATTTCATATCTGCTGGAAATACTTAGAAATTACTAGTAATGGGTAGCGGGCTTCGGGAAATGTATGGTTTAGCCAATATTCAAAGCAACCGATGCATTCAAACTGAGTCAATGCATCTCTCTCTAAATAAATTTTAAACATGAGGGTATTTTGCCCTGTAATTAGGAGTATCTTCTTGGTTGAATATTTCAGACTCTCTCCTAGGCAGGTTAGTCTCTCCTACAGTAAGACTATTTTCTGTCACTGGAAAAAGAGAGTAACGGATTTTTATTGATTGAGTAACAGCCCATGCAGAGATTAAAATTGGTGTTTCTTCGAAATCGCGGGCTGCTGGCAGGAGAAGCCACAAGTGAGAGGAAATGAAGACCTATGCTGGGAGAAATACCTCCATTAACAGTAAAAACGTAGGTGTGATGTTCTTGCTTTACTACTGGATTTTTTTTAATCTTAATTTCTCTTTGTGGGAAAGGACAGGCAGTAGGCTTCCATGCCTGATGCTACTCCTAAAGTATATGTTAAATCATATTATTATTCTAATTATTATTCTTGTAAGCAAGTAGAATGTGGATATTCTGCTTTACTGACTTGGAACTATATACTGCAATGTTAATTTCATCTGTCTGCCATGTTAGAGAGCAGGCCAAGTGTGAGGCAATCAAGGATGTACCAGGAAATACTTTTATTGGACAACTATAATCACAGGCGCAAGTCGGGACGTAGCGTGTTGTGCCATGTTGTTACTGTCAGGAGTATATGGGTGCATGATGTGCTACTTTAAGACTGCAGAGAACATTTAGTTGAGGAGAGGAGGGAAGAATATTTGTCTGTCTTCCAAGTTTCTCTGTCAAGATCTTTCGCTGTACTTTTATCTCAAGAGATTATGTAAATATACATAGAAGCGTTCACAAAGAAGTCCATAGTACCTTAATTTAATAAGCTGGCTTTGTTGCAGCAGTGTTGCTGCTGATCTTGTGACAAGAGCCTGCCGTCACAAGATTTCACATCTGTCTCTGCAAGCCTTAGAGCCCTGTGAAAGAGACCAGGAAAAAAATGGAGACTTACATGGGCTAGACCTCCAAATATTTGAGTTCTTCACTGAGAGAAACTGAAAGATCAGTAAGGTGAGAGTTTAGAGCCCGATTCTTTACTGCTGTGTTGTGAGTCAGAGCAACGTGAGAAATGCTTATTCTTTCCAGCAGTAAAAGTAGGTGAAGTACTTAGGTGAAATGGCAAGGAATGCTTAATGGCAGGCGTTAGGTTGGTGCACAGTTTCAGCCTGAAAGTATTTGAGTGGAAAAATAAGATGGGGACTAAACAATTTGCAGTATTGCTTGCATTGGAGCTGTGTGGAGGTGGATAGATAGCTGGGACCCCTGTGAAGAAGTGTCAGATGAACTGAAGAGCTGTAAACCAGTGTCTGCTGCTGACAGTGGTGAGAATAGTGATTACTGAACACATGAGCTGAGCTCTCTAGTAGCTCTGCTGCTACTTACTAAGGATTTATTCTGGAGATGAGCTGTAGAAACTGCCGTGGTTTTAGCAGAGCGAGCCTAAGCTCATAGTCCTGGCTGGCCAACACTAGCTAGTTCATAAAAAGGACTTGGTGCACAGCCTAATCAGTGTAGATGGCTTTGGAGCAGAGATGTCCCGTCCTTTTTGTATAGCTTGTGTAGTTTGTGGAAGTGCTTACTTCTGTCGAGCGACTGATTACCATCATTTGACACCCAGGGTGTCACACCTGGAATGTCCGCCAGGCATTGGAGAGAATGTAGGCAGGCAGATTGATCCAGGTTCCCCTCTCCACCCCCAAGGAACTTGAGGACAAGAATTTTTGAGGTAGAAAAAGGATAAACACTAACAAATTGCTCCTAGGCATTACCTTTGTAATGTGAGGTAATAAGTTAAGCTCGCTGGTGAAACAGAAAATCCTGGCTGAATTTAACGGCCATCAAAATTGACCTTAGGAAGAACTGGGCAGAAAGAAGTTTGTTGAGACTCAGGGCATTGTAATAAGATTTGAGAAAAGGCTTTCTGTTTTTTATGAATATAAATAGCATTCAAAATTACCACTAAATAGGCTTCAAAAAGCAAACTTCGTGCTAGGAATGTTAGTGACTGTTAGGAGAGGAACAGAGAATAAAACGGAAAACATCATTATAGCGCTGCATAAATTCATGGAGCATCCACATCTCCGATTTTCTGTGTGGTTTGGGTTTCCTTGTCCCTCCTATCATCACTCCTTCCACCTCAGGAAAAAAAAATAAAAATAGAAGGACTAGAAAAGATGCATAGAAAGGTGGCAAATATAATTACAAGTTTCCAACAATTTCCATATTGAGGAATGACTGTAGACAGTCTCTGCACTGTGGAGAAGAAACCATATGGAGGAAATCTGGTATACAGGCTTCTTAAATCATGAGTATCAAAACAGGGAATAATTTTGCACGATTTCTCCTAATCCAAGAACTGGAGATCATCAATGAAGTTATTAGCCGGTAGGCTCAAAACAAATGAAAGGCAGTATTTCTTTTCACAGCATCTGTAAACTGGGATCTTACTGCCACGGGTTGTTTTGATGCAAAAGTTTACGTGGGTTTAAAAAGTGGAAGAAAAATCTATTAGGACCTATTAAACACAAGGTTACCAGGTGTAGTTCAGATGCCTTAGCTGTAAGTAGCTAGAAGCTAGGAGAGCACACAGAGGAAGTATTATTCGTTATAAACTTGTCTTGTTCTTCCGTTCATTTGTGCCCTGGTATTGTTGCTGAGAGAGACAGAGACTGGGCAAGGTGGGGTTTTGGTCTGATCCAATTCTCAGTCATTCTCGCTTTAAAAAAAAAAAAAGAAAAAAATTAAAATTCCAAAGTTCTTGCTTTAGGACATAATCGATGTTTCCTTTAGGCTGGTTAATTCCTGTATGCGCTTTTCAGAATCTGCCTGTGGAGCATCTGATAACGATTGCTGTGGGAAGTGGTCGTGCTGAGTCATAGCGTTGTCCGTTTCGGCCAGTGTATTGTATCTCACTGTGCCTGTGCATTCCAGTATAAGTTTCTTTTTTTTAATATTGAATACTTTCATAGCTGTGGTGTTCAGTGCAATTGTGGGAGACGGTGGAGTTCTTAAAAGGATACTGTGAACTCTGAAATCATACAGGTGCCTAAAGACACTGGCAATATGGAAATTAGGAGTACTTTACTCACAGTGTTTAAATCCTCTTCCTTTTCTTTATTGACACCTTTAATGTAAAATTGAAATCTAGAGCTACAAATGTTACGTAGAGTTACTTGGTGCCTTTGAAGTTGAGATCCTCACCCTGCCTTTGTTCTCGTTGTACTACTCAGGAGAAACAAATGAAGTACCGAATATAGCCCAGCATAGGAACACCTCCAAGGGCAGGCGCTGGCACATTTGTGTTGTGGTCATAAAAGCAGCGGCGGTGTATTGTACACGCAGCAAGGAACAACGTACACAAGCCTGCTCTGACCTCTGGCTGCTCTGGATGTCCTGCACTCGCGCTAGCTAGCTGAAAGCTGTGCCCTCGGATGGCCTAAGCAGGTCTGCGCTTCATCCTGCAGACCTCTCTCCAGCCTTTCCGCCAGCCCTGGCTGGTAGGTAGCCAGCCTGTGGGAGAGCACTGCTGATTTACGTCTTCCCCAGGTTGCTTCACGTTTCTGCGGGACGCGCTTAGAATAAGCTGTACGATAAGCAGCCTATTTGTCAAGTCATACAAACATTTTTATGGTCTCTTTTTATTCAGTATAAAGCATTTTACAGAATGTAGGTAAGCAGATACTCAGCTAGAGGAGATTCTTCTGCCTTCCCCCGCTGCCTCTGGTTACATGCATCTCCCTAACCTGGATTAGGGTGGGATAAGCAATCTCCTGCTTTAGTTCTCTACTCCCCAGTGTCTGGCTGCGTGAAATGGAGTATTTAAGCACCTGACATGGACTGTTTTGCATACATGGGTGCAAAAAAGCAGGTTAGTGGGAAGTACGCAGAATTGGTGAGGTACTGAGTTACTGAACAAACGTTGGTTGCTTCAAGGCTGTGGAAGGGAACATATACAAATACTAAATCATGATGTTGGTATGAATGCTCTTCTCTTTAAAGAAGCCTTGGGATGCCCTTAGCCATGCAGTTGTCATGTAACAACACATGGCCCTTTAAATCTTCTTGATTTAAGAAGTAGATCTTGTTGTACTACAGGTAATTTGCAGAGCTGAAGAATATTTCGCTTGAGTTTCAGACCCATCCTCCTTTCCTTACTTTTTCTTTTAAAGAGGTTCTGTCTGTCTCACTAAGGCCATGCAGATAATGCAGTTCTCCTTGCTTTTGTGACTTTTCATCCCTTTGTAGAAGTTGCCACAATGAGACTTTTGTTCCGTCATTGGAGAATTTCTTATTGTCATAGTAACTAAATACGAATAATGTGGCTATTAGTGTTTTCAGATACAGAAGAGTAACTGACACGATTGAAAGAAAACTGATGCCTTTCACCATACTTTTGTGGGACAACATATTTGGTAAGATGGTATTCAACTCACAGCCTGTCTAGAAAGGAAAAGGAGAGTTTGTTTTTTCAAAACTGAAATGAGTTCACTGAGTACCTAGCAGGTACTCCTCTACGTGATAAAACGTGGAGTTTTTACAGACAGAGGAGGAGATACGAGATCAGTGGCATCTAGGACACCACTGAGTACCCACTGCGACTGGAGAGCAGATAGCCTTGCTAACAAGGACCAGTGCAGAGCAACAAGGATGGCCCAAGCCTGCCCAAGGATACTGAGCTGGTGGTTTGGCAAGGGCAGAGGGGAGCTGGCGTGCTGGACTGTATTCGCCTTGGGTCCCTCTTACTACCTTCTTAATTTGAGCTTAGATTTAGCTGTGAATTTGCCTAGAATTAAAAACAAAACCCAGAACTACTTAGCTCATTTTTCATTTTAAAATGGCTGTCTTTGTTGCTCTTTTTTCCTGAAAGTGAACAAAACAGGTGTGGTTAGAATTGAGTTGCTAGCTCACTTATATGGGATTGTTCTTTTCATTGCAAACTCAGGGAGGGGAAAAAAGGTATGGTTGGGAACTGTTCTGAGCTGTCAGCTCAGCTCGAGTGTGGTGTGTGCAGCTCAGTGCAGCGTGCAGTGTTTACCGCAGACAAAAGAGAAGGAAGTATTGTTAATTCTTGCTGCACTGTTTTCTGTGAAACCTGAAGAGGATGCTGGGAGGATTTTGATTTTGTTTCTGGTTTTGTAAAAGACATTTCATGTTTCCCAGGGTGTTGTTCACAACAAGCCAGATGTCAGCGGAACCCAGACCAGAACTCAGCCCTGCTTTCCCCAACACCTCACGGTACTTTAGGAGCCTGGCGGGGAAAATCTCAGTCATCCATCCTTACCCCGTTGTATTGTGCCACCATTTCCCCTAAACAGTAACCCAGCAAAGCCCTGCCCCGCGCTGGGCTCGGCTGCAGGCTTTTCAGTCAGCGCCGATAATTAGACTTTGAGATAAGCCATCTGCTCGCTGGCCCCTGGTGGTCCCTGGGCTTGGCAGCGAGCTGGGGAGGCCAGTGACAGGTCTGCTGCAGGAGAGGCCCGGCAGTGACACGGCAGCTGCTCGCCGAGATACCGAGCGCTCTTGCAATGGAGCACCTACGTGCTGGGGGTTTTAAAATGTCACTGGCCAGGAGGAGCAAACAGCGCTCTCGTAAACAGCGTTTTCTGTCTCTCCGAAGCGCTGGAGAGTAAAGGGAAGGGAACAGTCTGCACTAATGAGGGAAAGTCAGAGTAGGAGGGCAGAGAGGGATGAATTCGGTAATGAATTCACGATTCCGTCATGCTTTTGAGCATCCGAGCAGGGAAGGGAAGGCATGTTTTGCCCATGTTTAATTCTGGCTGATTATAAATGAAGGAGGGCAGGGAAAAACCTGCCGCTTAGATGTTGTTTGTTCTGTGGTTTTGGCAATCTTGTCCCCATCATACAGATCAGTGATACATGAAGCTGTGTTTGCGATGAGCTATCTAGCTCAAATTAACACCTTATTAGAGGTTTAAATCTACTATGCTTCTATGTGAGGCTCTGTACTGGTATTGAGAGACTGGCTTACCGCTGGAGTCGCTTTCAGTTCTTCCTTATGTTTCTCCTCTCGCCCCATCATTTGGCTAGAAATCCCTCCCTTATTGTGGGCTCCTTTCTGCTGTGACTCTGACATCGGAGTGCAAAAGCTTCATCATCATCGTTATTGTTATTAGTTATTATTAAAATCCCAATCTGGTCCAGTTCGTATGGGTGAACAAATAGGCTGTAATTTTCCTCTCTTTCCTGTTGTGCAGCGAGCATCTTGTGTGAACAGAGAGGGATAAATATTTGGTTTCTCTTCTTTCCAAAAGTGAGTGGAAGCTTAGCTCAAATCGCTCTCTTTCCGCCTGGCTAGATTAACAGCAGGATAGCCGCAATTTTTGTTTTATGAGGCAGGAAACTTCTTGCTTATAAGGGTAATCCCATGAATTCCAGCTCTGTGGGTCGGCTGGCTTCAAGGACATCCCAGAGGGTGTAATGGCCTCATTGTGGACCCGAAGAAGAAATGGAAGTCTTCTATTCACTTAATAGAAGCCTAAATCCTAATATTTAGAGTCTGATTGCATTTACTTTTCCAGCAACGAGGTGCAATTGTTGACAATTGCAAAGGGAGGAGTATGTGCCCAGCACTCCCTTCACAAAAAGGAAACAGGAATGTTGGTGTTTTAATTAATTGGGAGGAACTTCCAATTCTGCAGTGATGAAGGCTGTGAAAATGCCCATGGTCAAAAGCAAATGCAGCGGTGTCTGCCCTATGCAGTGTGGGGGCAGCGTGGTGTGAGCATGGGCCAATCCATCCATTTAATTACAGCTGGGATCTGATATCCCAAAGCAGTAGCTTGCCTTTCTGCTTTTCCTGCTTGATGAGATGACACTGGTAGGAAGAGAAATGAGGGACTCAGGAATAAGCAAAGGATAACAGGGCAAAGGAAAAAAAGCCAGAGGACTATCAGTGGAAACCACATCAGATTAACAAACTTTAATTACATTTAATTTTAATCCTTAACATTTATCTAAAAGGTGATTGAGGGAAGGTTTATTAGGATTCTATGTCCCTATAGCCCTTCTTTGAAAGAACACTGAACAAGATGATTGCTTGCGTCTCTAATTAGAAGTTTTTCCCCTCTTGATCACCTAAAGTCAAATTCATTTACTCTGCTTGAAACAAGGATTTAATTTGATTTTTTTTTTTGCATCAAAAGATGTCTCTCAAACTTGATACAGAACCACAGCCTGCTAATCAAGACAGAACCCATTACCAGCCCAGTTTTATGAATATTCACATCAGAGGGCAGCACCAACCTCATTAGGAAGGGTGTTGCAATCATTATTAAACTGTTGGAGTCCATTATGATTCAGAGTGCTGTAATGATGACTGATACCCACTGAGGGCAGCTGAGAAGAATACTGGAGCATAATGACCTCACTTTTTTTTTTCATAAGCCTATAGGACTTTTAAAGGCTCCCAGCTTATGTAGTATGTATTCTTTTCATCAAGTGCGTGCAAGTGGTCTTAATATCCCTGATTCTCTTGCACAAGTGGTGTGAAGAGAAACACGAGAGCAATTAAGGAACCTGGAGGGTTATGTTTGGGTGATGTAGGAAGTCAGTAATACTACTAATTCCTTCAGATCTTAGGTCTCCATTAATGAGATGTTTCTTGTCAGTTGGACTAAAAGCTCAAAATTTATAAGATGGATCAAGCCCCTTCTGTTCCTTCCTTGTAAAGTGAGAAGACGGGAATGCTGTTAAACCTGAGTTTGATCATTCGGGCAGCAGAACTGCCGTAGTTAATGGACTGATGGCACTGTCAGCATAAGCCCTTTCTCCACTTTCCTTTTTCTGTCCTCCTTTAAGAATAATATCCACTTGAGGTTAAATGTTACTACAAACAATTTGCTAGCCCTGTCGTGCTTACTTTGGATCCTTGCTTTGTTCAGGCACAGGGAAAGGAGGTTAGCCTGAACTCGCCAACTTGCCGTCCCAATCCTGCCTTGGTTATATTTACATAAATTAATTTTGTGCAAATTGGCATGGTATTGGTGGAGTTTTTCTTATGGCATTTACAATATGCTGGAGGATGTCTGTAGCTGTTAGTATACTTCCTGAGCTCAGAAAGCTGTTTCTGAGCTCAGCCTTCATGCATTGATGAAGTAACTGATTCTTACAGTCTTCAGTAGCTGTTTACTGCTTTTTTGTGTCCTCGACACAATTAACTATCTTCTTTTAATGATCATCCTCTGTTCTCCTTGCATCCTGGAGATCATCTTTCAACCCAGGAAGAAGCTCTCTTTGCAGTCCTTTGGGATCTCTTTGCTCGGCCCTGAAAGGTGCTGAAAAAGTCGTGGAGGCTGCACGTGCCACCTCTGTTTCTCCTGCAGGTTGGAGCTGGAACCTGGCTGCGTCTTGTGCGTTGCAGTCTCAGCGGATCCGTTTCAGTGTGGTTTTAATTGGTATTTCTTGCTACAGCATTCTTCTTAAAAACTTGCAAGAGACTGTTAATGCAACTGTTGAGGCTGATTGTAAATTATTCTGTGATAATGATTCTATAAAAAGGAGGCGTCATGGCAAACTAATTGTAAATTTCAAGTGGGGCAGCTACGTGCCACCAAAGAGCATCTCTTTCTTCGTTCTTCTTCCAATTTGGCTTCCACGCTAACTGTGTGAGATCTCTCTAACTTGAGAGCTCTCACTTCTTCAGCTACCATCTTGTGAAGTGCGAGCGAATGTGGCGTAGTTGGTTGAAGCATAGTTGTTATAGCTGTTCACAGCAAAAGCAGCATCGTTTTTTGTAGAACAGAAGAGGAAGGAGCTTCAACCAACTACAGTGTTAATTAAATCTAGTGAGGGGAGTGGAAATGTAAGGGGTCTTGTAATAAGCAGGGCAGAATCTGCCTTTGATTAATGATATTGCCAAGTGGATTAATTAGAAGATTAACTCAAATACTACCTAGAGGGGTCTGTGGAGAAGAATGTCTAGCATTTCAACAAGAGAGACTGCAGTAGGCATCTTAACAGAGATTGGTACACGTCTCCTTTACAGTGATTTGGCAGAAATACCAAGCTGTGAAGCAGCCTGCCTCTGGCAGCAGAGAACATCTCCTAATTAGACTGTTTGCACAACACTTGTTGGCAGGAGAACATATCTTATTTAGGATCTTTGGGGATGCCCCTCAAATAAACCTTTCCAAGATGAGCATTTAGACTGAGCCTTTTTCATTGTGTCCTGATTCACCCCAGTTTCCAGATTTTATTGGTGGTAGCGTCTACTTTTTATCCAGTAACGCTTGTGTTTGGCAAAGACGGTCTCTGTTCTGAGGTAAATGTGGACCTTGTGGAAGGCAGATTTTGGGCAAACCATCGCTGGATGGTAAAATTGCTACCACTTCCTGTGTGAAACTTCCTATTTTGCTGAATGATGCAAGGTCACCTCAGGGTTGATGTATTCCTTCGTTATATGTGGCATAAGCCACCAAGTGAAAAAACTGCAGTTCAGGTCTTCCATTTCTTTTGGAGTTGTGGTTATAATTTACTTCTAAAACAAGTCTAGAAAGCTCATCAGAACTTGGTTTGAGAAACAACCATATCTTTAAACAGGGAGTTTCCCTTGCCCTGGATTACATTGCGTGTGTCCTTTTAAACAGCTTTATTTCAAGTAAGTCTATCTTAATTGATCCTCTGAGAGGTTCCCTGCTGCACCAGCTCTTGCTCATTAATGCGTTTTACTATTAATGAAGATATGTAAATACCAAGTTGTTTTAAAAAGGGCTTCACCTCCATTATTGCACACTAGGCCTGCCATTCCTGCAGGTATTTGCTGTTAGTTAACAACAATGCCCGTTCCTAATGATTTTCTTGCCCTGCAAAATAACTTGTGATGCATTGCATGGAACTGTGAAGGAGAGGCGATGTGTCAGCTCTGGTAGCAATATCCATTGCATCGAGGGAAAAAAAGAGTTTGCCGTTCCCTCAAGGCTTAAATTTTCAGGCGACTTGTATTGACTTTTGATAGTATTTGAGTACTTGACTCTTACTTTCCTTTAAAAATCTCCACCTCGGTGATTGGTGCAATTCTGAAATTGTTAGAGAAATTCTGTCCTCAGACACCTGTGAAACTCGAATTACTGACTATTTTTTTTTGCCATTTATAGCAACTCATTTTGTTTGGCAATTGACAGACCCATATAAACCCCTAGCCAGAAGAGTGAGGAAAGGTAGAGGAAATGCACCCACCTTCTGAGAGACGGTAATCGTATCCAAGACAAATGACAGAAGAGTCTTTCAAAGCAGGTGGAATTAAAGTGCTGACACAGTAAGTATAAAGACTGAAATAGTTTTGTTAACAGGCCTTCAGTATCCATCACAATTGGTCCTTCTTGCAGCTTGTCCGGTTTTTCCCTTTGTTAGACATCAGAGAATGACTAATATAGTGCTATTCAGAAAAATGGGGCTTTTATTGGCAGTAGTCATCTTATGCAGCAGTAATGCTATTTTTAAATTATAACATGCATTTTGCACATAAAACTGTGCTGATTTCACTGTGCCTTTTTGATTATTTTTCCACAGAAAGCACAGTAGCCTTATCTCTCCTCTGATAATTGGTTTTAAGTTATCGTTAGTCCACAGGTATCTAACCTGGTGTTTTCAGGACCACGAGACATCTGTTTTTCGTATTGGTTTTAGTAGGATCTGTTCTGCGCACATGAGCAGTGGGTCACTTTAGGAGTCCAAATGTGTATAGCTTGGAGTTCAGCTTTTGGAAACAAGCTCTGGCAGTTTTGGTTAAGATCATCCGAAACTTACAGCAAGAAGTTTGCCCCTGTTTTCCTTCCATGTTTTCCTTCCTTTCTCTCTATGAAGTGACTGCGCTCTTTCGGATCCTTTGTAAACCCAGTTGAGTAGGAGGAGGCTGGCTTGTGGTATCCTCTCATGTTTACGGGGTCTTCAAGTGTTTTGCCAGTGGACAGTTACTGTTGGACAGGTACTGGCTTTTTGGTGTTGCTTTAGATTGAAGTAGTGGGTTTTACGTGTGCAACTTCAATATAACTGTTGGAAAATCTGTTTCTGACATGTTCTTTTTGATAAAACCCTTAATACTCGTTGTCTTCAGGGATAGGACACGTTCCCCACATATAATTAGCCTGTCTCGTTTCAGACTTCACAAGAAAACAAAATGAGTACTTTTCCATCATGTTGAAGTCGTCCTCTTGCTTCCAACCCACTCTCCAATTTCCTCTGTCAGGCTTCCTCTGTGAAGCCGAAGCTCTGTTCTCAAAGAATAGAAAGGAAGTGTGTAATGAATCAAGAATAGGTTCATTTTATAATGTCTTATGTTTAAATGCACAGCCTGGTATGTTGTTTTAGTACTTGTGTGTATACTTTTAGCGTTTGTGTTATGTGTAACAGCCTCCCCTCTGTTGAGCAGTGTCCGAATCCCTTTATCAGAGTGGAGGTTGCTAAGGCATGGCGCAGAAGAAACTTCAGCCACCTGGAACTGAAGGAGATTCCTACCTGTGAAAAGAGGGAATGGCACACAGTTTTGCCTACCGGTGATATGGATCTTTGCATGTGTGTATTTGACATACATATGTCACTTCAGTTCCTTTAGGATCTACAGTTACCCAAGCGTTAATAACCTGCTTTCAGTCACTTAATTTTGCTTATGTTGTCAGCCTCAGCGTTAGATTTTTGGGCTTCCTCTCTGCCAAAGATAAATATTTCTGAGAAATCTCAAGAGGACTTCTCTGAGTAGAAGAGGAGTGAATAAAATGTCTGAAGACAGTGTGTAGGGTTTTTCAGAGCTCTGTAGTATCAGTAGGATTGCATTAATAAGAAGCTGAAACTTATCATGGAAGCGCTTCCATGACAAGAAGTGAGTTTGCATCCTCCAGTGAAGACTGACTTGGTGCTTACAATATTACTCCTTGAAGACCTTTTACCTGGTTTATTTTATGACCTCTGCAAGAAAAGGTGTCCAGCTCTGAAAAAACATGCAAGACAGATACTTTTGATTTGTAGTCTTTATAGTTCAGTAGAGAAAGGTCCCTCTCGACCTTGGTGTTATATGTGTTTTCTTTCTAGCACGTCTTTCTAAGGTCTGAGCACACAATGTGAAAAAAAGCCTGAGAATGCTGTTCTCCACATACTTTTATGCTCAAAATTAAGGCAATAACAGCATACGCAGCCTTATTTATTTATGTGTGTTTGTGCATACTATAATCTAAATCGCCTTGTTGCATAGTGCCTCTTGGACACGTGTGCATTTTTGTACAAGCCTTAGATCCCATGGATAGTACCTTTTACACTTCTTTAATCTTGTCTGTTTTCTGCTCCTCTCACTATTATTATGGTTTAGAATCTTTATCAGCTATTTTTTTTTTTTGTTTGTGCCTGATCTTGGCATCAAATTCATGATATGCAGAAAGGGTGACACGTAGAGTAATAATGAAGTGAATGTGATTTTTTGGAGGTGCAGGTGTTTGCCCAAATGGTTACAACTGTGTAGGGCTGGAGCTGTGGACCACAAGCATGAGTTTCACAGTTCTTTTTCAAATAATAACTTTGCCTGCATTAGGTAATTTCCAGAATTACAAGGGCTACAAAAAGGCACTTTTATTAGAAACATAATGTTGCCAGAATATACACATTTGCTTCTGATCCTGGAAAGTCCCAACATATCTGGAATTTTAATAAAACACCATCTTTATATGTTTAAGAACTATTTTAGGGGTGTTACAGGTTTTGAAATATAGCAGTTACAATTTCCCTTTGCTTCCAGGGCATGCGCAGTTGGACTTAGAGTATTAAGGTGACCTGATTTTATAGGCTATATGGAAAATAGTATCAATAAAATACCTTAGAACTCTTTAAAATAGCCTAAAATAGAGCAGTATGGTGGATGGTATAAAAACTTTATTTCTATTCTGTTTGAGACGACCGGTATAATTTGTTTGCTGTCTATTTAAGTCTTTTCATCACACCACGCACCCTAGTATTTGTTTGTTTCAAAACCTTTAGAAATTCCTGGCTTGAATGCAAGCACTGGATAGTACAGAGAGATTATGGGTGATGAGTGGATTGAGAAGGAGCCCTGAGGAGAAAAGCTTGGGGATATTGGTAGGTGAAAAATTAAATGTGAGCCAGCAACTTGTACTTGCAGCCCAGAAAGCCAACTGCATCCTGGGGTGCATTAAAAGCAATGTGGCCAGCAGGTCGAGGGAGGTGCTTCTGCCCCTCTGCTCTGCTCTTGAGAGACCCAACCTGGGATACCGTGTCCAGATTTGGAGCCCTCAGCACAGGAAGGGCATGGACCTCTTAAAGCAGGACCAGCGGAGGGCCATGAAAATGATGAGAGGGCTGGAGCCCCCCTGCTGTGAGGACAGGCTGAGAGAGCTGGGGTTGTTCAGCCTGGAGAAAAGAAGGCTCCAGGGAGACCTCATTGCAGCCTTTCAATATATTAAAGGGCACTTGTAAGATTTTTACCACGGCCTGCAGTGACACGACAAAGGGCAATGGTTTCAAATGGAGAGAGGGTAGATTTAGATGAGATAGAAGGAAGAAATTATTTACAATGAGCATGATGAGACCAGAAAAAATTGCTCAGGGAAGTTGTGGGTGCCCCATCCCTAGAAGTGTTCATGGTCAGCACGGGGCTTTGAGCAACCTGCTCCTAGTGAAAGATGTCCCTGCCTGTGGCAGGAGGGGTAGAATAGATGATCTTTGAAGGTCGCCTCCATCCCAGACCATTCTGTGATTACACCCAGGGCTCCACCGTGCGATTAGTTAAATGCCTTCCGCATCCATCGAAGGCAGAGGATTGGCAGCTGGGCAGTTACAGCTCCTATTCTTGGGAGCTGTGCCCTTTAAGAGGAATATCTTTTGGACATGGCATGCTGGTGAGATATCTACACTAGGGATTGTCTCATGGCTTATTCAGTTTAGTTACACAGAAGTAATGCTTGAGTTGGGATAATGCAAGCAGTGGTGACCCAGTGCCCTCTTGGAGCAGTGTGACATGACAGGAGAACGGCCGGCTGTTTGCCAGGCATTTCTACCTGACGTGTACTGCAATAGCTAAAGCTTCTCAGTCCCTTCAGCAGAGGGTAAGCCCTGATGATGAGCCCATATATTTTGTTTGTGAAGGGAACATCTAAAAACAGTTCAAATTATGTTTAACATTGATGGTAAAAGAAAACCATACCAGCACCAAACACAACCAAAAATTCAACTAATTAAAAAAATAAAGGTATCGCTTCCTCATGTGATTTTTCACTCCTCTTTTTAGTAGAGAATGTAGGGGAGGTGAAAGGTAGCAGGTTTTGGCTGTCACATTGGCATCATCTAACAGGCTCAGTTGCAGTGAGAGAAACGTTGGGCTGACCGGGAACCGCTCTTTTGCATCAATAAATTTACACAGGTGGGAGGTTATGGTTCTTCTGCCAGCAAAGCTCCAACAGTCCAGTCAGTTCTGCATCTCCGAATTCAGGTACGAAACTAATTTCCAGTAGTAGTGGGATTTTAAATTAGAATATGAGCGTGTAAAAGGGACAAGTCACTGGGCTTTTAGGTAATTGAATAGCTGGACTCCACTTCTAGAGCATTTCTGCTGGGGCGGCCTGTCTAGTAGAGGTGCACCCGCAGAAGTGTCCTGTGTCAGGTTAGGAAAGGATGTGGGAGACTGCTAGGGACACATCTGGTTTTGTTCTCTTTAACGCAGGAGAAAGTGCGGGTGGTTTAGTCAGCTGGCGAAGATGATTCTGAAGGGGCTGCATACCTCAGTAAGACCAGTTCTCTCAGGAACAGAGGGTTCATGTGAAAAACTGATATTTACTGTGCGTGTTAGCGCAGAGAAAGAGATATAAAGGCAACTTTTCCCACAAATCTTGAAGTCCCAGCATTTTAGTCTAATATAACGGATCAGATTAGCAAACATGGCTGCTTATACATCAACTAAAATAAGCGGGTGTGAAGGGTGACAAATTGGATTAAAATGCAGAAATTTTTAAGTGTAGCTGATAACCTTATTGGTACACATGCCCTTGCACTTCATGCAGATAACAGGGGAAGCCTAATTGTCATTCAGAGTGGGAATTTGCATGGGGAGAGAAAGGCTGTTGGCTGGTTTGGGATTTTTTAAAGGAACACACCAGCAGGATGCGTGTCTACCAAGTGCCTATCTGTTTGTAGAGGATTTAATGGAAACCCAGTGCGCTACATCAAAGACAACTAGAGGAGTGGCTGGGAAAGATTGTTTGCCTGGTAATGCTGGTTTTTTATGACATTTAGCTACAGCACAAAACAGATCACAGACCAGAGAGGAAGCAGCTTAATGAGAGTATTCAGAGGTGTTGAAATAAAGATAATATTGTCTAGGTGCTGACATGAAAGACGACTTTGTGTCTAGAATGGTAATGAGGATGCTCCCACCTTTTAGGCAGACTCTAAAGTAAACAGGGGAAGAAATTCAGAGGGAAGGGAAGAGAGTCAGTGGTTGCCAGAAGACAGGGTTGGAGGGATTGTAAAATGCTGGCAGAGTGAGCTACCAGCAACTGCTGGAAATGCACCCATCCTGTGCTTTGCCATATGTTGTACAAAATAAATAACCTGGTGAAGCCATGGTTTTACCATCTGCAAACTGGCTGATAGTTAGCCCCGAATGAGCGTAGCCTGAATAAAGATCATAAAGAAACAGGACACAGAAAGCCATTTATCAACACTCCTGGCAGACCTTTCCCAGCACTGTTGCAGTGGATTTGCGAATACCATCACATCCACTGTGTCTGGAGGCACTTCCACACTGGCTCCTGGTGCCTCCTGAGAATTCGTCCGGCAGCAGGGCAAGTTTTGTCCTCCCTTGAGATCCTGCCTAAGTGGCCTCTGCTCCTGGATAACTTAGCTTACTGTCTGACAGTCCTTCACTTGCCACTGTCTGCGTCTCGCCCTTTTAGCCATCTTTTGAACACACCTTTCTATATGTTAAGTTTTGTGAAAGCTGTGGTTGATTCATAGCGTGCGATTGCTTGAAGCTGTGGTAAATCCCCTCTTTTGGTTAGCAGAATGAAACTTGATAGCTTGACCTAGAAATTCAAAGAAAAGAGGCAGAAGGAAAAGGAGAGTTAATGGATTAGCTCCACAGAGTAGCTGAGATAAAGGCTCTGTGTTTCATTCTGCTGCTGTTTCAGCAAAGAGAGGGTTTTCTTTAAATGTCTGCTTTAACCCACGTGGATGGATCTCTGCTAGTTGGTGACCCAGGAGAGCAAAGAACTTTCATTTGTACCAAAGGAGTGCACAGGTCCTTTTCCTTCTCTTACAAACACATTTTAAAAATACAGTTCTGTTTTAGTTAGAGTAATGAAATGCAGAAGGTGAGAGGTTAAGAAGACACAGGTAAACAACAGAAGGAAAATGTTTTCCCTGAGTCTAACAGAGAACGTAGAAAAGACAGTTGCACATGGCAGGGGCTACAAGGGAAGATGCCTGTGTACAATAGAGAAAACTGATGCCAAATGAGCAGAAGGAACAAGTCAATGACTGAATCTCTCATATACTTTTAAAAGAAAATAAACGATTGCTACTTGGAATCTGAAATTACTTGAGACTTCTCTGTATTTTGTTGGGAGACTTGTGGTTGGGTCAGTAGCGGTCTCATTTCCATGTTATTCTGAAGGATTCTAAAAAAAAAATAAAAAAATCAGTATTTATTTACTGCCTTGCAGGTGGCAAAGGTCTGCAGATTTCCTCCAGACAAGCCTGTTTCCTATTAAAAAGATGCTGATCGTTGACATTTAGCATCTGTGCCCAATAGAGAGCACATAGTTTTCTGAAGTAACTTAGATTTGGGAAGGAGGCAGGGACCTAAAATTGTTTGTGTTCCACTGAGACATTCATATTTACTGATGTCTGAGAGATGCTTAAAGGGGCTGCCTGATAAATTATTCTACTGTCTTGCTTGATTCTGTGGCTGAATGTTGGAAAGATAGCGTTTTGCCGTTAAATGAAAAATACAGGGAGAGGAAGATGTCTGTCTCCCTGGGTGATGGCTTTGCTGGTGCCATCCATCTTGCAAAGCAGTACACTTGTTTGTGACCTAAGAGATAAACCCCGTGTCACAGATTGTACCCTGCTCCCGTCCAGCTGTAAAACGATCATTAAAAGAGCTCTGACCGTTCACTTTCTTTCTTTATGTAGCTTCTGGTGTGATCTAACAACAGTAAAGTAACAGCTGTGGAGGCAGTAGTTTCCCAAATGATTTTCTTGCCTTCATTGAGAAACACTGCTCCCTGCCAAGAGACTTACAACAGTGTGTGTAGCAGACTTTACATACAATTCTGTATTTCTTAAAAATTCAGCAGTTTCTCTTTGCCTGTGATTTGACACACTCAGTTCCATGGGATACAGTTATTTTTAATTAGCTTTTTTTTCCTTTTTAATTCCAGAATTTAAAAACTGTAATCAGATTCTTTTATAAATTAAAAACTTGCAAAATATTTTTTTTCTTTTGAGAACCTTTTTATTCTACCCATATAATTTCAATCTTTTCAAGCCAAAGGGCAGCCCAGGTACCTCCTCTTTCTTCGCATTTAGACAGTGTTTGAGGTGTGGTTCTGCCATTTATCAGAGAATGGAGATGTGGCACCCCAGCTGCTTGGCCCTGCAAGAAATACGGATGACCCAGAGACTCAGATGTTTTAACTGCCTTGCCTCCCTCGTCAAGCCTTTCAGTGAGGCTGCCCAGGATCATCTGAGAATCATAGGATCGGTGAGGTTGGAAGGGACCTTTAAGATCATCAACTCCAGCCATTAACCCACCCTGACAAAAACCCCTTCTAAACCCTGTCCCTCAGTACCACATCTACCCTTTTCTGAAACACCTCCAGGGATGGGGAATCCCCCCCCTCCCTGGGCAGCCTGTTCCAATGTTTAATAATCCTTTCAGTGAAAAAGTGTTTCCTGATATCCAATCTAAACCTGCCCTGACATAACTTGAACCCGTTTCCTCTTGTCCTATCCCTTGTCCCCAGGGAGAAGAGCTCAGCCCCCATCTCTCTCCACCCTCCTTTCAGGGAGTTGTAGAGGGGGATGAGGGCTCCCCTCAGCCTCCTCTTCTCCAGGCTGAACAACCCCAGTTCCCTCAGTCCTTCCTCGTAAGGTTTGTCCTCCAGACCCCTCACCAGCTTTGTAGCCCTCCTCTGGACACGCTCCAACACCTCAATGTCCTTCCTGTAGTGAGGGGCCCAAAACTGAACGCAACACTTGAGGTGGGGCCTCACCAGTGCCGAGTACAGGGGGATGATCCCTTCCCTAGTCCGGCTCCCCACACTATTCCTGATCCATGCCAGGATGCTGTTGGCCTTCTTGGCCACCTGGGCACACTGCTGGCTCATATCCAGCCGGCTGCCACCAACACCCCCAGGTCCCTTTCTGCTGGGCAGCTTTCGAGCCACTTTGCCCCGAGCCTGTAGCGCTGCGTGGGGTTGTTTTGACCCAAGTGGAGGACCTGGCACTTGGCTGGGTCCTTCCACTTACAGTTTCTTTTCTGAATCAGGGAGGGAGTCTGGCTGTCATCCTGGAGTGGGTGTCTTTACGTTTATCACCAACCAGTTAACAGAAGGTTTTTAAATCTCAATAATCTTCTATTTGCAGAAAAACACATTAGGTAGAGAGCTACGTTATCATCCAGAACAATTGGTCTGCATAGATAAACAGATCGCCTAGTAAGGGATGATGGTAGTAGGAGAAATCTGAATGGGAAAAGTACCACCTGGCGCAGGGCACAAACAAGTCATACATTCAGAAATGGAGGTTTTAGCCAAACACACATACAGAGACGATCTTCACTTCTATGGATGATTCTTTGTCTGTACATTGTCAGATTTTTCAAATCATGACATACATTAAGCTGTGACTTTTAGTTTTTCTTGTGCCACAACATGTTGCCCTGCACTTGTCACGCAGAATATAAAAGCTCAAAATATTAGAGTACAGACATGAAGAAATTAAATAATCTTTTTATAATCTTATCCTATGTTATAATACCCTGTGTGTGTATTGGGGGCTTTGAGATAGACTTATGAAGGAAGAATAAATTTTGCACTTCAGCTGGCTGATGATGATCCTGAAGTAAGAGTGAAGGCTTGAGGCAAAATATGTCAGCTTTGGAATAGTAATTAAAATACATATACACCTAAAAGCATTGCAGTTACACATTTGAGACCTTCGCTTGTGGTCTGTGGACAAGACAGAGTTTCACCATGAAAAGAAATGAGATTCAGGAATGTCAGACCCCAGACATGGGTGGGAGTGAAACCTATTTGTAGCCTTTGCCTTGTTCTGAGGCTGCCATAATAATGAGATGATACAATTGCAAGTCTTACACATATATTAAAAAATAAGAATGCATATAATTTATGGGTTTGTTCTTAATGGTAACACGCTCAAGCTGGTTTTTTGTTTATACTCCAGATTAGATTTTCCTCATCATGTAACTCTAGGAGCTTAAGCTTTATACATAATGCTAATATTGCAAGCTTTGTGACAAAATCCAAAGTACTGGCAGTGTTATGGGTAGAAGATTAAATTGCTTCAGATTATAAATGTAATGAATTTGCAAGACCTGTGGTGGCTTTCAAGTAGTCTTTTGTTGTTCTGTTTTTTTTGAAGGTGTATGAAAATGAGCTGAGAGCAAACTGCATGTTTGGCACGGCAGGGAGTTTTTCATTACTCTTGTATTTATCATTTAGCACAACCCTGAGCTCTGTCAGACTTAAATGGTAAGCTCATTGTTAATTTCGAAGTTCAAAGTGTTCTTTAATCTGTCCCTTATTTTGCTCACTCATAAATAGCGTTATGGTTTTCAGTGCCCAGTTCCAAGGGTTCTTGCCAGTATTATCAGGTTGTCCTTGATAGGTGGGAAAATCCGTTTTGCTAAAGGAGCTGTGATTCAAGAGGTCAGAGCATTGTCTGCCTCTGGAAACAAGGCCCGTAAAATACTGCTTAATAAAGGGGTCTATTTGCAATGTGGAGGCTCAGCATATATCTGGTAGGTGCCTGGGTGTCAGAGCTGAAGAAAGAAAAGAAAACAAAGGAAATAAATACCCAGCACTACTAAACGCTTCAGTCCACTGAGGAGAGGAAAGAAATCCATAAAAGGAGGCACTTTTTCTTTTTATTAAGGAGTTTTCTTAACAAGGATTATTTCTTACTTTTTGAAATGTGCTCATGGTGTTTTCCCTTTCTAGCTAAATGGAGAGGGGAGCGTTTTGTGAGAGGCTCTTGCATTCATCGCTCCTTCCCCTACAGCTTTCATGCTAATAAGCTGCACAGATCCCAGAAGCGGTTTCCTCTGTGGCTGTGGCAGGTCTGTTACTAGATTAAATGGTCAAGGTGGATTTATGAAGGGATTTAGGATGTTTGGAGCTTGTGAGAGATTTTGAGTTTAAAACCCACAAAGGTTGATTATTCCCAGAAGAGATAAAGGTTTGGCAAAAATGAGGGAAATTTCCCTTTCTAAACCACCTGTCTTGATCCCTCAAAATCTAATGCCAGTGAAAGAGAAAGGTAATAATGAGCTTTTCAATCTAGAGAATGGAATCAGGTTGGCTAGCTTTGGTGATAATTCACTAATTCTGTCTAGGAAATGGATCTCGAGCCCTAACTCCACGTAGACCTATGAATGTTTGGCTTTATTCCAGTCTAAATTGTATTCAGATTGGTAAACTAGAAATGAGAATTTCCATTGCTAATATGCTGAGCTGGCCAGCTTGCTTTATTATATTATTTAATGACGTGCTGCCCTATTGACCAAGTCCACGTCAAACTTGAACGAATGCCCACAAAAGATGTTACGTCATCTCTGTCTTAGAAGCCGCTGGAGTTTCGTGATGCCTCTGTCTTTCAACCAATATTCTTACTCTTCCACACAGACGTTCAGAAATGTATAATTTCTTTGGTATTGTACTAAAAATTTCTTAAAATAGTTTTAATAATTTTTCTGCGTCTGTATTAGACATGTATTTTCTTTAAGGGGACCATAGGACTGAAACTCTCGTTGTTTTCGTGGGATCAGTATAGATTAGTATAGTTGGAGCTATTTCGCAAATGCGTTTTTTGTGTACTTCAGTTTATTTTTTTCATTCAGTACATAAAGGCAAAGGTAGCTTCTCAGCAATAGATAATTCTCCTAACTTGGCAGGGCACAGGGAAGATAATACTGGGTATAGTCATTGTGCTGCTCTAGCTGATGCCATACCTTCAGCGATGGTGGTTCAGTTCCCTGCTACCCATCGCCATGCCTCCTGATGGCAGGAGAACCAAATAAACACGCGTATTTCGGACTCACCACCATTGGGGCAGAATATCAACCTTAGAAAACCGGGGATCCAATAACTGATTTAATTCAGTACTAGGAATGCTTACTGCTTCCCTTCAAAGGTTGTCGTTATGAGCAGCCACAATCAGCAGTACAAAAGCTGGTTTAAAGAAGATAATGATAGAAAAGTGAGATTCCCCTGATGCTGCGTCTGTAGCAGGGTCACATGTACTGCAGGGCACAGGGGGGCTGGAGGGATCTTCTCGACCTTCTGAAAGATGCGATGGCATTAATTTAGTCTGTTGTTATGTGTGATGTACCACTCTATGCAAGCAGGTGCAGGTAGAGTCACTGCTGATAAAACACTCAGCATTTTTTTTCATGTTTCAGTTATATTTGTGAATGGCCTTAATTTTCCTTGTCCGTGTGACCTGGTCCGTATTCCAAGGTCTCAGCTCATAGGGCCATTTAAGGCCACTTCCTTCAGCACCTTTGTGCTTTAGGAGCCCCGGGAAATGGAAGAGCTGTTGGAGCCATTTATCTTTCTGCTGTGCCAGCGGCTGTTCAGCTCCCTGCTGTCCCAGCTCCATCCCCTGCATGGGGCAGAGCAGGGGGAAGGCAAGGGGGGGACCAAGGGGAAAAGGGACCAAGCTAACAGGTCCCACCAGGAAACTGCAGAAGAAGGTGTGGTACTTTCGGTGGAGCGAAACAACACTTTGCACAAAACAGTTGCTAGATTAGGGGGACTTTTTATTAAGTGGTTGACAGTTAACGAGCCCGCGGGGCCAGGCAGAGTTCTCAGGAATACTGTTTGTGCTCCGCAGAAGGTTGGACGTGGGATGGTTAGGCTGGTTCGCTGCTCTTAGGCTGGTTTTGTGTTGATAAGACCTATATATTTTTTTCCTAATCCTGAGCTTCTACAGAAGATCATTCATCTAATTTATGCTTATAGCTGGCTTCTGCTTTGATTAATTGTACTTTGAGGAGGAGGCTGAGCCGTATCTCTCTGGAGGTCCCTTCCAACCTGAAGGATTCTCTGATTCCGTGGTTCCATGTTGCTGGAGCTGCCAGTTCAGCTCCAGCTTTGCCTCTCCTTGCAGTCAGCAGCTTTGCCCGTAACTCGCTTGTGCTGTCTGGGGGCACCAGCTGGAGTCATTTGGAAACGCCGTCTTTATGAAATAAGTCACGAGGTGTTATGTTTCTCAGCATGAATTTAGTTTTCAGGGCAGGTACCCTTTCCAAAATGATGTAATTTGTCTTTCATGCAAAAGTTCTCCTTCGCCTGAGACTTCATAAGCTTTATGATGATTGTTTCTGAATGTTACGGTCATAAAAGTTCTTCAGGCCAACGCTAGCTCTGCTCTTGTATAAGTTTTGTGGTGCTTTTTGTTTGTTTATAAATTTCTGAAATTCTAGGGCTTCCATGTTGTGATGAAATATAATTGTTCTCAAATGCACAGATTATAACGTGGAAAAGAAACAAATTTCTGAGAGTGCATTTGGTTGAATGTAAATTCATACTATTGCATGTACCCGTGTCTCGATTTACATAAGGCTGCTGTTCTGTCAGTAGATGCTGCAGTACCTTGTCACAATCTCAGGAGATGGTTTAGTTTATATGCAATGGAGCAGCTTTTATTTGTTGTCGTTGCTGGGTTTGTGGCTTTTGCATTTTTGTTTGTGGCTGGCTTTGGTTTAAGTAAGCACATCATACAGACGGCAGACTGGGTTTACAGGGTTTACAGTGTTTTCTTATTAAGGACGGCTACACTGCCGCCTGTTCTCGGCTTTTATGTTAAATACACTGGCGAAGGTGAAGCAGATTCCCTGTTTCCAGGAGGTGAAGCTCAGCTGTGGGCTGTACTAGGGCTGTCCCGGTTAGGTCTGCCATGTAGGTGTGTAATGGTATGTACCCAGTTACATATGTGTGTAGCTGTACCCAGAACGGTTCTCACAGGAGGAAAGATTTGTGGATGCAACTGCTTTCAGAAGGGGCCCAAAGAACTTCTGCTTTCTGCGATAAAGCAATTCCTCAACTTCACTGAGTATTTTAGCTGCGATTTGACTCCGGTAAGATAATGTCTCCAGTCAGCTTTGCCTCTGACAGAAGTCATTTCTGCCCCCAGCCATTCATTCCCTCGCTCATCTCCTTTGTCAGTGTAAACTATTTGTGCAGCTTTATGGGAAATCGGATTGAGGAGGGACAAGGGTTGTTTTGGTCGGGACAGCCCAAAGGTGATAAGAAGAGGCTGAGGTAGGGAGGGTAAGACTGCTTTCTGCAGCAATGTCAGCTTATGGCAGCTTTACCTGTTAGTGATACCGCAGCCGGAGGCTCTGGGAATTTTTGGAAAGGAAGCCTCAGTCATTTCCTGAAATTGAGTTTTGCAAACCAGTGAGCCCTCAACGTGGTGTGTGTTGGATAAGAAAACTTATCCAAATCCAAGGAACCAGTTTCTGCTTGATAATACTCTGGGTGGTTCAAGTGCATGTTTGACCTCTTAAATTGCCCTGTGCACATTTGCCTTTGGTGTCTGTGTGCGTGCCTGCTTCAACACGAAAAGATTATAAACTTAGCTCATTTCAGGCCCTTTAGTTCTGCTCTGAATCGTGTCATCCATGGGCATGACACAGCTGTGATTCAGTCGGTGGGTGAGGAATATCAAGCCGTTTGCTCGGGGAGAGTCTCCAGATCCACTAGTCAGCTGTCAGGTAACCGGTCTGGGAGGAACTGAGGAACCGTGTCCTGACAATTGCTTGTTACGAGGATAATGATTATGTTCAAGAGGATAAAATGTACATAAAGTGACAGAGAGAGAACTCTTTCCGCTTTACTTGTGAAGATGTTGGATTGCAGCTGGAAGTAAGCGATAAGGAACATAGCAGAGCTGGAAATGAGCAGTGACCATCTTGCCTTCTTTCAAGTGTGTTGTGCCCTCTTGGGATGTCAGGGAGCTTTCTGGTTTGTAAAGGCCAGTAAATGGCTTATTAGTGAACAGAAAGGAGCTGTAAATCCTTCCCAAAACATCCTTTGCATTTTTATTAAGTAAAAAGTCCCCTTGAATGATGTATGATGAAATGTTTTGGTATTTTCTATCAACTAAGCTAATTGATACAACGACTCGCTGTACAGAAAAGCTTCTCTCCTGCATTTCATTGCTTCATCTTAGTCTATGTTAGCTAGAAAACAGATCCTTCTTATGGAGTGGCAGTGACCTTCAGGGCAATAATGAGATAAGTTTTTAAGCAGAAATAAGTGTGTCATTTCATTGTCCTCTGCCCTTTTTCCTCAGTAAATCTAAATGCCCTCTAATGCTGCCCACCAGTATAGCATTTGCTTGTTCAGTGCTTTTGAACTGAGGAAAAGCCTTAGAAAGCCAGATTAACTTCATTCAATGTGAGCTGTCAATACCGTTGCGAACATGGTCACCAAAAACAGTGAATATAGCAGAAATAGGTAGCAGCCATACATGACCACCAGTGCCATCAAAACAGCTCTTCGTGCTATCAACTTGGTTTGAGGTGAGGAAATAAACTGGTCCGGAATTTCAGCACTAGCATGGGAAACTGAAGCAGAATCCATGGAGAAGTGGCCCTGACTGACTCCGGGGCTGTGCTGACCTGCCCTTGCTCCTCTTCACTGTGAGTGGTTTTGAAAACCTTCTCCATTTTCAAGGGAAATAACATAACCAGCGGGAGAGCAGTCAGTCTGGATCCAGGCTTTTCTTACATGGTTGTTTTAACAAAATGTATACCTTCATTAATCAAATTACAAATGTAATTAATTTTGTTGAATGCCTTTAATTGGAATGAAGATAGTCTTGTGGAGAAAACACATTGAACTAATGAACCTGATTTTTTAAAGCATCTGGAGTGGAGGTAATCTTTAGTTTCAGTGCACAGAACAAAAATAATTTGAGTTCAATTAATTCTCTGTTTGCTAGACTGTACCTTTAAAATTCTTAGCAGCTGGTAAAAGAGAAAAATACTCCTTTCCTTTAGCTGTCTCTGTTTTAGCTGAATTTGGGAGGGTGAGGATTGCTCCTGTGGCAAGTGATTAGCTTGTCCCCGTGTGTGTTTTTTTAATCATTACTTTCCTGTCATTTCCAATCCTCTTCCCCAGTTCTTTTCTATATAACATTTCGTATGCATTTCTTCTATCATCTGGGCATCCTCTGCCTCTCCTCTTCTTTGGTTACCAGTTCCTTTGCTTTTCTTTCAAGTGTGCTTATTATTAGCCTGTGCTGACTGGAGTCATAAGTATGCATCTTGCTTGGTTTTCTGTGGCTTAGAGAGACTTGGCTATCACCTTATTAAATAGCCTGTGACTATTCCTTGCAGATGGACTGCGTGCTAACTTTTAGAAAGGGTCTCTGTGCTCAACTGGTACAATCATCATCACCAGACTGAAGGAATCTGCTTTGTAGCACGTCAGCATAGCTCCTTACTTTGCTTTGTATTCACTGAGTAGTTTTATCTCCTTTTGGTGGATTTGCTGACTGTCATGCTACAAAAGGTCTCTCCCGCCTCTGATTTTTTTTTTTTTTCTTCTATCTGGGTGTATTGGAATACAGAAGAGATTCAGTGTGCAATAAGCCATAGACCTTTCCAGCAATAAAATGATACTGTTCATCTTGGTTTTAATACTCTGTTAAGGAAAGGATCTGATGATAGTGCTGGGTTTGGAGATTTTAATCTGGTAGTCCTTAGGAGAGACGAATCTTCACTTACATCTGTTGGCAGCGTGATTCAGATTGTGACCCAGTGAGAAAAGAAGTAGCTGAGACTTTGGATTGCCCAGCGAGACAGCTGGGAAGAGTGTGGTTGCAAATCCATGTTGATTTGTTTATGTTTTCTTTTCTCTCTGTGTGAAAACAAAAGTTACTTTCAATTGGTTTTCATGATACAAAGCCAGAGGAACTAACCTAAAACTTTGTTTCTTCCTCCCCCCTTCTTTTTTTTTTTGTACTTTTATTCATACGGTGCAGCCTTTTATTTCTTGCTCTTGTGGTACCTAGCTGTACCTCCAGAATGACAATTTTAGCACACGATGCCTATACCTAGGATTGAAAGAAGGAAAACTGAAGATTTGCAAAACAGAGGCCAACACTGGCAACATCAGCAGATTGTCGGTCTGCCCTGCTCCTCCCCTTCCTACTTCTTCTAACCCAACATTGTATCTTCCTTCAAAATCTGTCTTTGGTTAAGCCACCATCTGTAGTGTGAATAAAATCAGCTGAGGACACTCGGTGCTACCTGGGAAGAGTGGTAGGTCTGTTGGGAGAAGTGATGGCTGTCGCCTCTTTCCCCTGTGCTTGGAAGCAGCCGATGCAGAATATCCTCTGGTGGAAGCCAGCGCGGTCTGTGGCCCGTCCATGGTCAGTGCATCTGCTCATTATCCGGATACAATGCAATCGGAAATGTGACTTGAAGATAGAGGAGGAAGCTTTGTGTGAGGCCAGAGAGACCGTGCTGCCTGGCGTGGCGGTTGGTTCTCCTTGCCAGCCCATCACCACGATGCTGAGGCACATCCAGTCTCGGTAGCGTGACATTCATCTGCTGCTTTGATGAGCAGACTAGAATAATCACTGAAAATAGACTAAGAAAATGCAAAATGTTATTTGGAAGGGAGAGATAAAAGGTAAAGCAGAGGACCATATCTTGAAATACTTCGTGATTCGGTAGTAATACAGCATAAGCAAGGCATCTTTGTGGTCTAGACAGGATCTTCACTGGGTACCGGAGATTATTTAACACTTCTGCTTTGCTGTGTTGAGGTTGACTAGAACTTAAGAAAACTCCTTTACTGAAGGGAGCTGATCTGGCATTTCAATGTGATTGGTACCATGTGATACTTTCTTTTCAGTCACAGAAAATCCCCAGAAGGTTACAAGACACAAGAAGGTATTTTATTTCACTGAACTTTCACTAGCCTGAGATAATAGGAACTCCTGCAGTAGGCTGCTGAGGCAGTGGAGAGTCTCATTTTCCTTAATACAGGTAAGGCATCTCTCCCTTCTTCTTCCTTCTGCTAAGATTTGAAAGAATAGGATGAGATACAGTGAGCAATGTTGCGTTCAGGAAGTTTTTTCTTAAAATATGCTGTGTTATGTCTGTTTAGGAGCTTGCAGAAAGCTTGGTTAAAGCTTCTGTATGTGTTTTGCATACTGTCACTCCAGAGTGGGAGAGCTTTGGTACTACAGTCATAGGTAATGGGCATCAAGTGTGGATGTTAGCCCAGAAAATTTGGCCTGTCAAAGCCCAAAGCGATGTGGTTGGAATTGTATGAACTGGGGAAACTTAAAACATGTGTGACCGAGAGTGGGAGTGAGTCTGGCACTGGGCGCAACCCAAAAGTCTTGACACTCAAACCACAGGTTCTTGATAAGATCTATGAAATGTGTTTCTCTAGTAATAATTTTTATAGACTGGCCATGCAGAAAATCAGAGCATGAGTGCCAGGCGTTAGTTCTGGGGGATTTTATTACATGAGAGCGACAAGGTGGCTCAGGTGGCATCTCATCTGTTTCTTCTGCTGACGGGGGAGGAAATAGTTTCAGAGATGGATCCACTCAGTTGTTCTCTAAACATTTTAAAGTTTCTGTCAGACTCTCGCTGTCAGCAAAATCCATCAGGGAGAGCTAGTTGTAAAACAGAATCAGAATGACAATGCCTTGCAAGGGTTTGGTTAATAATAAAAAATCGATGCAATATATCAGAATTCCTTAAATACTGTAGTGTTATCTTTATGCTAGATGTGCATGGATGTCCCGTTTTAAGAAGAAATAAACTAAGAAGATAATATTTTGTCATCCTCCAGACTTTTCCATATTTGCTTGATGTACTTCAGACTTTACCTGGGAAGAGGGAGTGAAACAGTTTGATCCCATGTCTGATCCAATTTTGGTCTTTTTGCTGACATAGCTAAGAGAAGGGTACTTGTGAATTGTTGCTGAAGCTTCATAAATTGGAAGACAAAGACACACTGTGAAGCGGTTGTGTTACAGTGGCCTTACACGTACTGAATAGGGGGTTCTGCTGTACGTTACTGTCTTTTAGTGTGCTGCCTGCCTTGCATGCAAGAACCTCTAACCTCCTGTGGTCAAATCTTTATCTTAAAGGTTGTGAGGCACAATACAACAGAAAACATGGCTAGTGAACAGAGCACAGGACTTCTAGTCAAGCGAACTAATCCTGTTTCCAGCTCTGCTACTGATTCTTCGTAAACCTTGGCACATCACTTAATTTTTGTGCCTCGGTTTCAATATCTTTAAATGCCACAAGTCCCTAGAAACACCTTTGGAATAAAAATGTGTGCTGTTTTCTCACAAGGGAACCTCTGGGTGACAACTGTATGAGAGACAGTTTTTATATGACTGCTAAACATCTGTATGAGAGCCCCTGCATTAGCAGAAACTAAATTTAACAACTGCCTAGTGCTCCTTTGAAGGTCATCCTGTCTTCAGTATTCACTGGCTTCTGTTACATTTTATGTCTGTCAAGAAATCTCCTGACTCTTATTGCTTTGTAACCAGCATTTTGAAAACTGGAGGGTTTTTGGTTTTTTTTTTTTTTTGGAAGTGCTCTGCTCCCTGTGCGTCCTGGTCTCCCTCTCCCTCCACTCCAGGCTCATTCCTGTCTCTCTTGCTCTTGATCTCTGTTTCTGCTATTGCTGGCTGAATGTTGCACAGCCTTCTCTCCATCCCTTCTAACTCTTATTAAGTGCAGTTTATCTCTCTGCTGTTAAGTAGTCTATTGATTCACTTTAGAGTTTATTAGATTATCGCTGTCTGGGTTTTGAATTTTTTTAAAGCGTTTTTTTCCGACGCGTATGTGTGCATGTATGAAAATAAATCAATGAGCAGGGACAATGCATAATTATTTACACGGATACAGCCGCCACTCTAATGTAATATTATCATTTAAATGCTTGCTGAGTATTCAGACAGCGAAGGTCTGTACTGCATGCTCTGCAGTGCCGGAGCCCTAGGGTAATGTTTTTCATAGCTGTTTATTCCTAAATACTCTTGATGGAAATACAAATGCCACCAAAGCTCCATATGTGGTTTCAAGTGCGGGAAAAGGGGGAATGGAGGGGCCTGTATTGTTTCAAAAACGCCACTAAAACTTAAATATGTGTCTGAAAAAAACCCAAAACTGAGACGCAATAGGTCTGTTTGGGAGAGAAGAGTGATAAAACCAAGTAGAAAATTGATCTGCAAAGCCGGCAAGTTTATTTGTAAAATTCCCCTCCAGCAGGAGCTTAGACACTTGAATGAAAATATGCTGCCAGTGCTGCCATTAACCCTTCGCAGCCCAGAGTAGTTTCCATCACCTACACCTTCCAGGGGAGACCTTTACTGTTGTCTTTGCAGGATTTCTCTGGCTGGGGGAGGCAAACAGTTTATCTTAGCAGTACCTTACAGCTGTGTCCGAAGTGATGCGTATTTGTTTAAATTTACAAGTGTGCCGCACTCACCGTTTTCTGTTGTGGTGGAGCTGTGTCATGCCCAGCAGTGTTACCGTTTTCCTTGTGCTGGCGGGGATCAGTCTTCCTCTGCTGGATCAGTTTCAGTTTCACCAGCTGGTGGGAATAGGGACAGGAATTTGGGATTACAGATGTTCATGCAGCCAAAAAGGAAACAAGCCAAGTTTAAAGGGACATTGTTAAATTCTATCCCTGGGGCCTGGCTTTTATCTTCCTGAAGATACAAAGACCTCAAAAGACTTTTTAGTGTCCTAGTTCGTCACTCTTCCCCCATTCCTTGGTAATCTATCCCCCATTAGGAAAGTGCTCTTCTCAAAATCTTTAACTCACCAAAATGGTATAGTTGCACCAGAAAATACTTCATCTTTTCGTGTAAAACCTCCAGTTTCCCCTGAGTGTGTTTGTACTGGTACAAGCCTTAATTTAGCAGCACTCTTAAACACATACTGAAACCCTGGTGATGCCGATTGAACATTTGCCAAAGGACTTTATGCTTGGTGCCACACTCTTTGTATGGACAAAAATATGTAAGTATACACACACGCATACAAGCTCAAAGGAAGGGGTTTCACATCTGGTGCTAAAACCGCCCCAGAGCCATTGATGTGGGCTCACAGTTTATTTATAGGGTAAAATCTCTTTCAGAGAGCTTTTTGTTTGTCACCTTATTCTTAAACCGATTTTTCTTTCTTCGCTGAACTATTCCTTTTTCAGTCACCGTTTCAGGAGGGTTTTTTCTTTCTGTGACACAGCCCTTGGCGTGATACAATCAGAGCTCCTCTGTTCCATTCTTCTGCTAAAGGCTTCCTCCAGCCTGGCTTTATTTTGCCCTCAAAGGCTGCTGAAAAGGAGCTCTGTTGCTTTCCTGGTTATTTTAGACAAGCTCCGCTGTGAAGTTAGCATTAGTTCAGTCAGAGGAAAAAAACCTCAGTCCTATTCTGTACCAGATTTTCTCTACCACCATATGTACTGGTGTATATTGGTTTATTTTAGTGTGGTTCTGCAGCTAGTGCTCTAGTGTGCAGCCTCCGGTTTTTATTTCATTGTCCCTTACCTGTGGTTTTGTTGATACAAAACCAAGGGCAAATTGTTGATGTTATCTAAAATAGATTGCATTGCTGGAGGTGCACAGGTTTAATTTTGGGTGTTAAGAATTCCTATTCCGTCCATATTCCTCTGCTGCTCCCCTATTCCGCACCTGCTTTGCTGGAGCAGTTTCCATAGCAATAACCTCTTCAAGTTTTCCAGAAGTGTTACAGGAATGATTTTTTATCTCCTTCTCCTCGGCAATTCAGGAAAATGGAGCTTATTAGAGATACTTTTTTGTCCTCTGTGCCTCGACTGGAGCCTAGCAGGGGCACTCTGCAATCCCAGGTAAAACTGTCGGCAGCGCTCAACTGCTCTTCCGTGATGAGGTCCCCAGCTGGGCTGCCCACTGCTGCAATTTGCTTGACCTAATATAGGTTGTCTTCCCTTCTCTCTCGACTCGGGCAACAGTATTTTTATGCTGCTCCGACTTCTAAGAAGAATGAGCAGGACAAATATATTTCAAAAAAAAAAAAAAGAAAGAAAATATTCTGAAAACGAGGAAAAACTATTATATATCCTATAGACTGAGAGGCAATCATTCAAGTTTCCATCACGTTTCTTTCTTCTGCCAGGCATGTGAGCTACTACACAACAGTTCAACTTGCAGCTCGGTAACATACGGGAAAGTATGAATCCCTGGAGAAGGCAACCATTAAGCAGCTGCCTGGAAACCCTCAGGAGCCTGACAAAAGGGGGAGGTGGATTTAACATGGGACAAACAGTGATTATCTTCAAAAGTAATGCATTTTGGGGGCAGATACGAGGTGGTGGTTTGAAAGTGAGATGGAGGTGATGGGATCTGTAGGAATGTGGCAGATCTTTACTTTGTGACCTACTAGGCCAGAGCAGAATGACATCACGAACGCAGGGGTCTGTGCTAATAAAGTCTGAGGAGGGATCCTGAGATACAGCCGAGAGCTACAGCACTGGGACTGGGCGTTAGGATAATACCATTTCTGAATTGATGAGTGAGCTATTACGCCAAAAAAAAAAAAAAAAGTGGAAAATGTTGAAAGCAGTTTATAGACAAAGCTGTGAAGTCTTCTAGGGTGACTCATGCAAAAATAGCTCCCAAGCATGATGGGGCCAAGTTCAGTTAAAACTAGGTTTGCCTAACGGCGACCTTGGAAGCAGCTGACTTTATCTTGAAGCACTATTTGGGACACAAGTCTGGATGAGTCGTGCTTAACGTTCCAAATTGAAATAGTAGGACGTAACTTAGCCTTGTTTTTGCATTCTCCCTCCAGATTTGTGACCAGACAGCAGCAAAGTTGTGAAGGTCATGGGAAAAGCCTCTTTCTCTGGACACAGGAGATGAGCCCCATCCCCATGCCAAGATCCTTTATGATCTCCATGTGCCCTTGGGATTTTACGCCATATCTCAACTCTGCCAGACCCCTCACTGTGTAGGCTTTCTATTTCACCATTTGTTTCAACCTTGAAAAGACCTTTTTGAATGTTTTAAAATAACCACGTTGTCATTCCTTAGTTAAAAAAGAGCTTTTCTTCTCTATGTTTTTCCCCCCCCCCCCTTCAGCCTCATTTGTTCAGACCTTTTATTAATTCATATCCCTTTTGACTTCACACGCTTGCTTGTGCTACCTGTGGTGCTCAGTGAGAAATGTGCTCTTTGCAGAGCTGGAAAGATCAACTGAGAAGTTAGTTAAAATGAGGTAGGTGGAGGGCTGTGTTTCACCTGCTAATTGAAGTACTAAACCCGCAGGTGTTAGGGCTCCCACAGCAGCCTGGCCAAAATGCCAGTGTGAAGTTTCTCTCTGGCTGTTTTCTCCAGGAAGCATGGATGCTGGCTTTGTATAAGTCAGTTGTTGCTGAAGAAACCATGAACTGGAAATTCCCTATCTCTGTGTATTACATCTCGTCCGCAACGTTGTGCTGTTGTGTTTTGCACACACTTACGTGCACAGACTAGTAGAGGGAAGGTTGGAGTACTTCACTAGTCCCTCATCTCTTTTGCAGTTTCTTTAAGCTTCCTTTGCTTGGAAATCACAGGTGTTGTGCTCTCTTACTGACGTAAAAATACCATTTTGACAGCCTAATCTTGCAAAAAAGACAAAGTCAGAGTATTTCTTCAGGAAAGTGTCATAGCCACGTACATACAAGATTTGGTTTTTAATTATTGCTACACCCTCTAGCTATAATAAAAGACCTGTCAGCGTATTCATGCTGTCCCTATTCATATTCAGAGGGTTGGAAAGTAGAGGTTTAGATTCATTTTGGATTGAGGTTAGGCAAGCAAGGTCTTTTCTTCGGTATAATGACTTTCTACTCAGTTTGGTGACTGATCAGTTCAGTTGTCTGAATTGTGTATGCGCAAAGAGAAGGAGGGTTGTGCTTTTGCATACATTCAATTTTCATATTTATAAATCAGAATCTGTCTCCATTTAAAAAATGAAGTGTCGTTGCCTTCAGCTTATAAAGAGCAGCTGCCACCACCATTAAAACTTTGAAATGTTCCCTTGAGAACTCTGAGAGTGCATCTGTCTGAGCCTCGTAGTGGTCTGAGCTTACAAGTGGGAGCAAAGTGTCCCTTATTACTGGAGAGTTTAGACAATAGATCAAAGACTTGAGGTTTAAGCTGCTGTCTTTCTTGAATGAGCCTGTCTGCATGGGTAGTTGCGAAGTTCCAGCTGAAAAGGATGGCCTTGCTGCCGCCAAGTTCAGGCAGAATACTGCTGTTGACTTCTTTAGAAGCAACGCTGAGTCCTAAACTAGCAAAACGCTTTGCTAGCCTAAGACAGACCTCTAGTAGCTTTGGGCAGAAGGCTTTTTCTCCTCTTCCCGGTGGCGTAACTACAGAAGTAGAAGTGATGTTCTGGAGCTCTGAAGATCTGGGCTTTTACTTTGCCTCAGAGGTGGTCTGTAGAGCAAAGCTCTCCTGATTATTTCAAAGAGCACATCCCCACCTTACGATATGAAAACTTGTGAGGTAACCATGGGTGGGTTTGCTCCAAAACTGGAAGCGGTCGGGCTACAGCGGCATAGTGTGGGTGAGACACAGGGCTGATGAGCTCAGGCACACCCCATTGGTGACGTGGCTGTGCTCCTGTCGGGACTTACGCTGGTATTTCCGTACAACATTGCGCTGGACAGACTGGGATTTATGAGGGGAAGGAGGAAGTGGAAGAGGTCGTTGCCATGTTCGTTGGGCTTAGCTTGCTCCTGCGTGGCTGTGGTACCACGGGTGATGCTCCACCGTGGCTGCGGTGGTGCCAGCAGCGTGAGGGGCTGGTGGTAGGTGGCAAAGGTTAAGGTCTATTCCCAGGGTGTGTGGTCTGTCGGGACTGTGCTGTCTCTAAAGATGTCTGCCTGTGCCAGGATGCGGTTGCCTCCCCATGGCTGGCAAAGCTCTGCCGTGGCCATGCTGCAGTGCAGAGGCTGGTTTCGCATCACGTTTTCTCACTAGGTCTCAGCTTCTGGCAGCTTACCGTGCCCCTGCTGTGCACATCACACAAGGAGGAAGCCTTAGCTCTGTTCGCACAGATGTTGTTTGCCATGGCTGCACTGTAAGGACACAACCACACACTTATAACTATCTTGGACACATTACGCTTATCCTTAAATATTCAGCACATTGATAAGAGATGTATACTGTAATATCACTATGCTGCAGCTGAAGCTATGCCTCAGTTTCTGCAACTGTGAAATGGTTTTTACGCATCAGGGACCTTTAAAAATGAATTTGTGACTATGTCTTCCTCAGCTTTGCTAAATTTTGCTGTTGCCTATACCTCTTGTCTTGCAGGTCCCAGTCATGAACACCCTCTTGTGCTCCAGGTTTGAGTTAATAATCAAATTAGTTCTGAAGACTTTTTCCTTTGGTCTTTGTGCACAGAAAATAAGAAGGAACAGAACAGCTAAAGTTGTCTACTGTGTAATTTTGTGGTGTCGTCTGGCTTTCTGGGTTTCACATGTGATTAATGAACTCCCTTGGCATCTCTGTAGTTTGTACAGCTGAGCTCATTATTGGCACCTTCCAAAGGACGACTGTGAAATGCTCTGAAGAAAGTAGTAGGGGTTGAATGTTTCTGGGGTTTTTTACCATCAATGTCATCTAGATTGTCTTCCTTCTTATGTCTTTTCCTCATTCTTTTGTTTCTTTCCTTATTTATTTCTGAAGGTCTTCTCAAAGAGTAGCGTATGATGAAGGAACTTGGTGAGCCTGGGGGCTTCCCCTGCACAGGGCACTGGGCAAGCAGATTTGTGGTCTTTCCTCACGGAGCGTTACAGCTCTTGTGTTGAGCTCTTTTAGCTTAGGAGTAGGGTTACTGTTGTGCGGTTTGACTCTCAGTGCCAGAGAATTGATCAATGACACTTTACTGGAGCCCACACTCTCATTTCATCTCCGAATTATGCCAGCTAAGGCCAGGATAGCGCTGTAACTGGGTAGGTTTCAGCCTTTCATACCACAGTTAGTCTTGTGAGGTTGGTGGCTTCGTAGACAGTGAACAGCTTGAATTAATGCTATATGTTTGGCCAGGGAAGTAGGATACAAAATAAGTGTAAGCTGAGACGGAGGGTTTGGGCTGTGAGGTGAGTTGATTTCACCTGTGGACTGGCGAGTGTTGTCTGGAGCTTGGCCGACGAGGTGAGGTGACGGCAGCGCTGTGTCTGCCTGTGAGCTCCAGGCGCCTTGTGCGGCAGTGTCCTGCACGCCCGGGGAGGACAGAGCAGCCCACAGGGCAGGCACGGAGGTGTCTCGGCTCAGGGCGTCAGTGGAGTCATGGACTGGTAAGTGTCAAGCTTGCAGACCTTCCAAGTTCAACTGTTTGGTTGTGCTTGAATTCTCTTCACCCGGGGGAGAAGGAAAAGCTTTAATTTATGAAGTGTCACAACACATTACAGCACATCACATCCCAACACGCCGCTGCATGGAGCTGACATTTGTTTGCTTTAATTCCTCAAAATAGCTTTTATTTAGAGCAAATGTTCCCTGTTAATTCAAACAGTTCTCATTTTCCTATGCTCTGTACTTGCCAGTTCCCATGGGGACGGTTGTTCCTGCAGTGCTTTGCCCTGTGTTGGTGAGCTGTCAGGCCTTGTCAAGGGTTTTAATTATTTTTCTTATTAGTAACGGAGAACTTCTTTGTTGCCTCTCAACCCAAATACTCACTAGGCAGGGTGCAGTGAGGCTTACACTTTTTAATTTTAGTATTCTGACATACTAAGTGCTTTGCAATCCTGCGAGGAAGGGGGTGTTTTTTGGCAGAGGAGCAGGCTCCGAGTGTTTGGTAGTCACCTGAGTGGCTGAGGCAATGGAAAGCAGCGTGGGACCCAAGCGCTCTTCCAGATGGGCTTGCTGTAGGGGGCCAGCTGTGGCAGAAGCCACCCACGGAAGGTCTGTCCACAGGCTCCTGGTGCTGTGGAAGCTTCTTTGCTTGCCAGGCAGCAGCTGCCTCCCGGAGGGAGGAGGAAACGGCCTCCCTGAGGTCAGCCAGCACATCGGGATGAGCAGCGCTCGGGTCCTGCCGAGCTCCTCGGGATGAACTCCTTGCTGTCCTGAAGCTGTCCTCTGATGGGGCTCTGGCAAGCTGGAGTTTGTCAGCAAATAGCTGAGCCTCAGGCCTAATTAGGGTCGATATCCTGTTGTGGTGGGGGCTATGCGGGCACGGAAGAGGCACCTTCACCTGTAGTGAAAAACTAGAGAAGACTGCAACTTGTGTATTCAGCAAGGAGTTAGCATCTGGCTTGTGTACATGTTTTGGGGGAGGACGAGGAGCTGATCTCTCCTGAGAATAGCAAGTATTGCATGTCATGGGAAAGACTAAAAAAAAGTGAGAAGGGAAGTTCAGCCACCCATCTCCTAATGTGCAGTACATCTTTTTGCCTCCCGTGTGAGCAACATCTGTACAGATACAATATTCCAAATCTCTGGGATTTGTCATTTGATGAATTCTAGAATGACAAATTTAACACTGCATCTAACATTACCTGGAGATTCAGTGTGACCTTTGCTTTCCAAGTGATGACCAAAAGATGGGCGATACCTACTTTGGATGTGTTTATTTTCTTCAGGAAGATGCGTATCTTGTCTATGTGGCATTTAGTTGCTGGACCATTTTCACAGGTGTATGTGGACTCTTGCTCTGGTTTTTTAACAAGTTGGGAAAGTTTTTGGAGCGGGAATGTTCTTCCATCTTTCTTCCATTGGAATAAGCAGACAGGTCAGGTGATTGTCAGTGGCATTGCTGTTTGCTTTCTTGAAAACTTTTTCCTTTTCACCTGGTCTCCTTCACTGTCCTTCATTTTGCTGTGTCTCCTCTAAGGAGAGAGCCAAAGCCGCCTGTGCTTAAAAGGATTTCTGCTGCTCACTTCTCCAAGTGGTTCAATGCGTTAGCAAATCCCAGGTCTATGTTGCATCAGGCCCTTTGTCACACTCCTGCTGGAAACTGCTGCTGTCAGAAAGTGTGACTTACAGGCAAGGTGAGAAGGACACTGAACAAGCAGTGGAAAGCACTAAAATTCTTGATCCTTCCTACTCTGTGTGCATTCCTGGAAACGTTTCTGCTGTTTCCCTTCTTGATCCTCTACTTGGAGCCGTACTCCTCTCTAGCTAAGTACTGCAAAAAGAAAATGGAAAAATGTCAATGTGAGCAGCAAGCCTGCAATGGCTGAGCATAGTATGTGGAAGAGCCTGTGTCTTTGGTGCCTCCTTAGATTACTCTCGCCTGGGCTTTGGGAATCACAAATAAATTAGCCCTTCTGCAGACCACACACCATACAAACAAATCTGCCTTGCCTCCTGAGCTTATTTGAATACACTCCTTCAGATGGAGCGGTGGCTTGGGCTGTTGGGGAAGGCAAGAACTTAAGATCTCACAATAACGTCAGAACTGTTTTATTTTCAGAAATGTTTTCCCTTATGGTTGAAAAAGCTAAATGAGTAAGGGAGGCTGTTTTGGAAGAGAGAGTGAGTGGGGGAATGGTGTGAAGCAGAAGGGGATAAGTGAGCAAGCAAGTTGGTCTGTTGATAGGGGAGTCTCAGCACAATCAGAAGCAGTGTTTATGTAATGTAATAGCAGAGTGTGCCTCTTGCTTTCCTTTTCCTTGCTTCAAAACTATTTTAATCTATTATGTTGTAAAATAACCTGCATACACTTAAATGGTAGGTGGTTGTGATTTTTGTTTCCCATAGTGTCTCCAGATGTCTGTGTAGGACTTGGCTCCTCTCCTGAAGAACAAGGCTGCAAGAAGACTCTGAAATGTCATGGCCTGAGCTTTGAGCATTTGGAGCAGTCCTTTCTGTAGCAGAGGGATCAACTAGAGCTACTGTAGCTCTAAAATTATCAAAATGGCCATGAATACTCACTGTGGGTAGAAGGCCGTGTTGCATCAGGTGCCTTCCTCCCAGGCGTTAACACCACAGTGGCAGACTACCTTTAAGCGGAGGCTAAGGGATTGGTTTACATACAAATACCTATAAAACTTATGTATGATAATTTTTTCCCCCTTCATAACAGTACATTATTTCCCCACTGTCTGTCAGTATTTTTGTGGAGCTGATGTTATTCAGCCAAGTTGCGTCCTCCTTCTCTGGGCAGAAACCCAACTCGCTTTCCTCCTTCCTCTTCCCTTCATTTTAATTCCCCACTATTCTCCATATCCAGTGGTAGATAAATAATAACTTCAGTAGAAACTATAACCACACAGTTTATTCCATATTGCTTTGTGCTTTCTTTTCTGCTCATTGTGGTTGGGGTTTTTTTTAAGGATTATTATTTATGAGTTAAAACTCACAGAGCAGAAAGCTTTTCTAAGTGCAAAGAATGCCAGGCTTTTTCCTGCTTTGGGCATGGAAGCTTTAAAAAAGTTTTTACAATTTTCATTTAGTACACAAAAAACCCTCTCTCAATTTATGAAAAACAGTTACTGTTTGGTATTTGGGAGACCACTGTCTTACCTATTGATTCTCTCAAACTCAAGAGCAGTGGGACAAACCTCAAACAGTGTTGATTTTTCTGTCTGCAAGGATTATGCGTGAAACTGCTTTTGACTGCATTGTTCCTTGTCGGAGATACATTTCTCTCGAGGGAGCACGTGACACTTCTGTCCCATGCCTGCCTTGCCTTCCTCGTGTAATTTAAGGCGTTGGCTTTAACCTTTAAAGTCTGAAATAGGATGAATGGTGTGTGGTGTAGCTCAGGTGCATCTGTTGATTTCCAGTCCTGCTAAGAGCCAGTTGGTTTAATGAGGAACAGTTTAACTTGGGGCCTTTGGTTCTGTGATACCGTTCATGTGTTGTCTGAATGTGTCATCCTTTAAGGTGAACGATGGATTCATCGTGTGTTGGGTGTGGAAGGCAAAGGTCCATTAGCTGGGATGGGACACAGCAGGGCAAAGTCCCTTGCTTGCAGAGCGGTGTGGGAGCGTGTGGAGCGTGGGTGTAGGCGTTCTGTGTGCATGTCTCCTGATGTCGTACAGCCCCGAGACAGGCAGAATCGTAAAAGCTGTGAAAGCGATTGAGGATGAAGGGAAATAAGTGTGGAATCTTTTCCTCTGACTGGCCAAACCAACAAGGCAGGGTCATGGTGAAGTGCATGGTGCTTTGTGCAGCTGCCTCTCCCTTTCCTATTTTCATTTTCCCAGGAAAGGTTTGGAACCAGGTTCCCTTGGCTGCTGTGGTAAAGCACAGATAAGCAGAGCTGGTGGGTTCACTTCATTTTGTGTCATCTGACCTGTTCCAGGATCCGGGCTTCATTCTCACGTACTCCTTGCTACCTATTGTAAGGGATAATGTGAACTTTCTGGAAAGCTTTCTCTTTAAGTGGCATTTATTTGTATTGCCTAGTGCCTTAATGCATTGCTTTGCCTTCAGCAAAAGAAAAAGGTACTTGAATGAAAAGAAAGGGGTAATAGCAGTGAAAGAAGAGGGTTGTTATGTATCATAATGTTAGCATTCTTCGGAGAGATGCTACTGTAGTTGGAGGAACTAATCTTTGCTTGCATAAGTAGACAGAAATGCTGGCAATTTACAGCATCCGCTCATAGCCAGATGTCAACTCACATTTCCAAAGAGAATCATCAAGTCAGGAGATAAACAGCTGGTACAGACGAAAGGAAAATAAGCTTGTAAGTGTTTAAAGAAAAAAAAAGTATTAATTTTTATGAAGTGTAGTGTGCTGGCATCTAAACAAATGAAAGTTAACAGCCAAGAGCAGAGAAGTGAAAGGGCATCTTTTTGTTTCTAACACCTGAGAATTAAAGTCTCGTTTCCTCTCATAGCAGCTTCAGAGCACCCCTGTATTTTTGTATGAAGTTCCTTCTAGTACAACTTCATGTACGCTAGCGACAAAAAGAGAGCTAGCAGTGATGGGGTTTGGACATCCCTACAGCCCTGTCTTGATGTGCTTTGAACGGGTCCAAGCAGCAGAGTACGGCCACACATGCCTCTAATTTTAGATTTTAACCTGACGCGCGTGTCTCGCCATCGGAGAGAGTCTCAGTAGCCACTTCAATGGCTACAGGGGCGCTGACGGCCAAGAGACAAGGTGGGCCTTGGGGACAATCTCTGTAGGCCACATGTATGATGCCCATAATTAGAGTCCCTTTCTTCCTGAGAAGTGAGGCATTTGCCTAAACTTGTAAGTATTGATCGCTAGGTAATTATTAAATAGTTATATGTAAAACCCAAGTGTTTCTGCGGTCAACAGGCATAGAATTGTAGCTGCAGGGAAAGTCAGTGCTGGGATTATTGCTGAAAGAACATCTAATAAAGAATGCTGACTTGCAGCATCCTTGGCAGGGAATGAGAAGCAGCAGGTCTGCTGCTGGCCTGCGGATGTCTTTCTGTACAGACAGGAGATAGGTTTGCATCTTAGTTGGGGTGATAACAAAGCAGAGTAAACAAGTCTTAAAAAAAAAAAAAAACAACCAGAAAGAAACTAAAAAACGAACTATAAATTCTCTACTTCTTGAAGGAAGATAAAGTGCAGAGTATTTACTGTCTTTCTCCCTCCCTTCCGTTCTTTCTCACTGCAGTCTTCTAATGCTCCCAGGGCCTAGCAGGGTTTTATGTGGAAATCGTTGGGATTATCTCCCAATTTTTTCTCAGATAATTCAGTTGAGAGGTTATACAGAACTGAACAGCTTTAAGATGCTCACAGGCTCCTATCCGGACAGAACAGTTCAATATTTATTGGATGTGCTACTAATTGGCTGAAAAACCCATCTTTCCTGCTTTTTTTATCTTTTCTCAAGGTCATTCTCGGAGGTTTGGGAAGGGCAGGAGGGTAAGTAAGTTAGTGTCCCAGTTTTCTGAGATTTCAACCTGGCAGAGCGTACTGGAAATAGCTATGGCGTTTTATACTACGTGTTTCCATGTGGTGCTTCCCAAGTAAACAGGGGCTTGCTGGCAGTCTGCCTGCTGTCCCGGGATGGGAATCCTACAGTCTGGCCTATCCCATGCAGTACCTCCGGGTCGGTTGTCTGTCAGGGTAGGTGACAGTGCCTGCAGGAAGCCAGACAGCACAGCTTGAGACCTGGAGACATATGTGTGTGTGTGTTTGTGTCTTTTTGTGTGTGTGTTATTTGGAAAGGAACAAAAGGTGCACGTCCAGGTTGCCCACCATAGCCCACCCCCAGCAGCCGTGCCTACAGCAGCAGACCTCTTTCCCCATCTCTTCCACGAACAGAACCTGCAGCTGCCAGCCCTCCCCTGCACTAGTGTTTCTAACGAGTAAATTGTAATGGGATGAGCTGTCTTGGCTGTTACAGTATTTACAGGATAAATAGTTTCCACTTCACAGCCATCAATACCTCCGCCCTTTAAATCCATTAACTTCCTGACTGCTCTGTGGTGCCTTAGTAATGGGCTGACACTGATTTAGGCTAGAAAAACCCTGTTTAGAGCTCTGCATTTGGTGACGGAGGATGCGGAGAAGGCGGAGTTATTGAATGCCTTCTTTGCCTCAGTCTTTACTACTCAGCCCAGCCCTCAAGAGCCCCAGGCCTTGGGGAAAGTAACAGGGAAAGAGGAAGACTTCCCCTGGGTGGAGGAGGATCAGGTGAGGGATCAGTTAGGTCAGTTAGACATTCAGAAGTCCATGGGCCCTGATGGGATACACCCGAGGGTGCTGAAGGAGCTGGCGGATGTCATTGCTGGGCCGCTCTCCACCATCTTTGAAAGGTCCTGGAGAAC